>CATIWK010163939.1:0-22059 GCA_949634005.1 Mallotus japonicus
AGGCCCAATTGATTTATGGATTGGGCTTGACCCAAATATTGGTCCAAGAGTTGGCCCAATAACCAAGCCCAAGTCCATTAATCAATATAAAGTCATTTAGACATATTAAGGAGATATTATCTCTTATGTGTGTTTTGTTGACTTTAGGGGCAAGATAAGTTAGTGGGTTATGTAGAGAAATATATGTGGTTTAAATACATGAGATGTGTTTAATGCATATACATATATTCTCTACACATATTACATATTTACAAATATACACTTTTAACTATGTCATTAGGTGGCATACAAGGTGTCTTCCTAATGATGATGGTGTAAGAGATATTTGATAAGTGAATATCTAATTAACCCTAATTCTCTCTCTATATATATATATATATATATTTTTAAAAGAGTTCTAAGGGAGGTGTGAGAGAGATATTCTATTAAGAGTTAGTGGAAAGTGCAGAGACATAAAATATACCAAAAGAAACACAACATATACCAAAAGTATACTCTTATTTCTTGCTAAAGGAATTGAGTTAGTTCAAGCTTCTTGGGTCATAAGAGAGGTGCTTGGAACTACACTTGTTCAAAGGCAAGAAGGTGATTGGAGGGCTTTGGTGTTTTAAGCTAGAGGCCATACATTTGGGTGGCTTAGCATTGATTCAAGAGTTGAACCAAAAGCAATCCATTGTAGTAGATTACTTGTGGTCTACATCAAACACTTAGAAAATTGTAAGTATTCCACAATTAAGATTTCCTAAGTTTTGTTTATACATATTAATGTATTGTTAGCTATGTGCTTAATTGCAAAATGGATCTTGGGAGTGGAATTCTTCATGTGATGAAGGGTTATGAGAAAGTAAAATTTTTGAAATTTACTTTACTTAGGTTAGTGCTCACCACACTACTCTTAAAGCCTAAGTAGCATAACTGATTCCTTTCATGGTTGTGGTGGAATAACATTGCCAAATTCCTCTCCCCATCCTGTTAGCTTGATGGCTCACAAAATAGTCGGGAAGGTCTTCCTAGAAGACATATGTACTGGTACTTCCATAAGTTTGAAGGGTCTTCCTCTTCATTATCTGAGTCAGTCAATTCCAGAGCTCTAAACTTGTGTTCGACAGGTTTCTTTATCCCTTTTTCTTTTTCTCTTTCAAGGTCAAAGTCGTTGGAATTTATGAATTCACTTAGGAATTCATAGGCCTACTTCCTTATAAATTCTTTCTCTTCTCTAGCTATTCGCTCTTCTAGAGTGTCTCGTATTTCTTAGATAGGCTTCTCCACATAGTATTCAAACAATCCAAGCAAGATTATATTAATTATGGATAAAGGCAAGTTTAGGTAGTTGGATGATGGGTTTGACAATAGTTTTAATTCATGGGATTCCAAAGGATTCTTCTGTTAAGGTGTTTAGTAGATTTTAGAGAAAGGCTAGTTAAGCTTTGAATTTCTTTCATGGCTTATGGGTGATCAAATGTAGGCATTTCTAGGAACTCCACAATAAGGCTGCTTAGAGTGACCCTGCAAGAGCTCATTCATGAGCATAAAAAGTTTGAAACCCCTGGTTATGATATCAATATTTTCATTCAATAGAACCTTAAATTGAGCGGTCTTGCACTTCATTTGATCCTCGAACTGAGCAATCTTATAGGCTAGTTTATGGACCTGCATTGCCAATTCAGATTCGGTTGCGCATGTCACCCCTAAAAAGATTGAAGCGCTTCTTGATAGGATTCATAGTCATCCTCAACATCATCAGGTGTACTTATGACTTCTTTTCCTTTATCTATCTTGGGTTAGCAAAGTTTAAAGCCTCATTCAACATTCCAACAATATGGTTTCCATCTCAAAAATTATGGGGTGGATTATTGGTAGCTTTAATTTGGGCTTGGAGGATCTTAGCCATAGTGCCATCAGCAAACAGTTTCTGTATCCCCTCTCTCAACCTATCCTCAAACTATTGACAAGAACTAGCATCTTATCACCCATGTTGGAGTTATAGTTAATGCATCGCACTAGTCTGTGTCAAGTAGTGTCTCTTTTCCACCATTTAGTGAAAGGCTTATGTGGAGCTATGATTCTACACATTAGTGAGAATAGATAAATAAGGTGAACATGTATACATGACGTGAACCTGCAAAAGAATAGGGTAAGCATGTATACATAGGGTGCTCATGCAATATCTTATTGATGTGATGCAAAATGGCTATAAAAGAACATGAGTTAGTATGCTTTCTATATGTATGTTCTATATGCATGGTTCAAAGAATTTAAGAAATCTAGTTAGCATTTCCTGCACAGGGTAAAAACCAAACACAGGCAATCTCTCCCTTCTAACCTTATTTCTCCACGAGGTTAAGCAATTTCTTTCCTGGGTGGGTTTTAACCCATAATCAGTGGGGGACTATAGTTCCACACTCAAACCATGTTATTTCAGTTCATTAAGAAAGGATACAAATGATAAATCGAGGGATGAATTCAACATGACCCAAGGTAAACATATAATGTTAGCGTAATATACATGTCGTAGTATCATAAATGATATTCATAGTTCATGTGCAATTATTTGCACAATGAAATATGATCAGCATAAAGGATCAGTCGTCATGTATGTTATGTCAACATTTGACACATTTACCAAAGGTCATATAGAATTTAATTAAAGGTTTACCATTTGTTTCTTTTTAAAATAAACATTCACAATCTAGTAAAAAATCTTGACTTATTTTGCTAGATCTTGAAGAAGGACAACCAAATGATATCATGATGTTTGCAAGTGTCAGATCAAGCCAATATCATCAAGATAGGATAATCATACAAAGCTAGGAGGGTTCTTAAAGGAGATTTCTACTGGTTTATTTACATGGGCTGAGTCGAGGGTAAAAAGTTAAGGGCTCCTTTAGCGAGAATGCCTCCCATAACTAGGATTACAAACTCTAGTTAGTGAGTATAGTATTCTTTTGATAACTCATAAGCGAGTCGAGGTTAAAGGTGATGAATCTGAATTGATCACCCTAAAACTCATGTGGAATCATAATGGATCACTTTTCATCATCGTGGGTTGATTGGGACCAGTGGTGCATATGTGATGTGTTATTCAATATACAGTAGTGAAAGGCTCCATACGATCGAGTATTATGGAATGAGAAATAGTCATTTTCAATTTGACTTTTCAACTCCCCAGTAGAGTTGCCATTGTGAGCGACTGCGACGTTTATTGTTGAATTTGAGTTTTCAGTTTGAAGAGAGATGGCAACTTTATCAAAAGGGATTGATATGTTCTATTTAAGAGATAGGGTCAATTGATTCAGTCTCAGAAGGATGCAAGACTTTTGTGTTTATAGAGTCGCCACTCGATTTCTCAAGAAAATAAGATAAGGAACAACATTGGGTCACTCCACAAGTATCGTCCTTAGCAAAGATTCTGAGTTCAGAAAGTTGCATTTACTTTTTAACTATTTCTCATTATACAATACTCGATATATGGCTACCGTATCACTCTAGTTTAATGACAGTTTACATACACATACATGCACAACATATAATAGAAAGAAAGTAAAGAAATTAATTGCAATTATTTACATCGCTTTCCTAGTAAAGACATGTGAAAGAGAAAAAAGTGCGGAAATATAAATCTAGCCCTAGATCTAATAAACACCTGTAAAACAGAGGTTAGTACATATTTGTGCACTGCACCTACTCAACCACACATATAGCAAACAAGTAGAAAATGTTCACTCAGTTGTAAGAGCAAATAATGGCATTTAATCATGTGCACTTGTAGGTATTATGATGAAATTACATGAAATAATTGTTAATGATGACAAAATAATTCCAAAATAATAGGAAAATGATGATAAAATGCTAAAATTGATATATTATGAGTAAGATTGCATCATTGGACCTACGAACATAGCTCTAGCCTGAAAATGTGGTTTTCGTATGATTAAATGCATTTTATACAAAAATGCAAGAAAGAAGATGAAAAGCTTTCATTTTTAGGAAAGAACATGAAAAGGTGCAATTTTTATGCAAAACATAAAAAAAAATGATTTTAACATGAATACAATTTTAAGCATGAAAATGATGAAAAATGCAACTAGCATGCAAGAATGATAAATTTTGATGTCAAAACAATTAATTTGAATTAGAAATGGAAATTTTACTTGAAAATTTTGATTTTTCATGCAAAAATGTAAACTTTGTGTCAAAACATCATTTTTACATCAAAAATGATATTTTGACATTAAAATGTAGAATTTATGTTAAAAATATGGAAATTATATTGAAGATGTGGTTTTAATGATGAAATGAGAGAAAATGCAAAAAAAAAAAAATTTTTGAATTAAAAATGAAGATTTTTATGAAAAATGTGATTTTTATATAAAAATGCAAACTTTAAGAAAAAAAATGATGCAAATGCACAATTTATGTCAAAAATCTAATTTTTATATAAAAAATGCATAATTTATGCAGAAATAGTAGAATTTATTTCAAAAATTGATTTTGAAAACAAAAATGCAAAAAAAAATGTAAAAAAATGATAAATTTGATATTTTTTATAATGAAATAAAGATTTTATGTGAAAAAATATGATTTTTCACATAAAACACAAAATGATATAAAAATGCAATTTTTAATGTAAAAATGTTATTTTTTATTATGAATATATTTTTTAAATAATAAAATGCAGAATATTAAGAAAAGATGTAAAAATACAATTTTTATTGTAAAAATAATATTTTTATGATTTTCACATTTTTGAGGCTAGAAAATGCAAAATGATAGTTTAACAATAATGAAAATAATGCATCAATTATTCAAGTAGCATGCAAAATCATCAGTCTTTCCACACAAATCATAACAATTTCACAATTTGCTAGCATCAATAAAATAAAATAGAAAGTTGGTGTAGAAGAGAAGAAATGCAATTATACAAAAAAAAAAATAAACGTGTAAAAATGATTATTTTGGTCCTCAGTTTTAAATGAGCTTTTTTTGTAGTTTAAAAGCTTTTGCTTCGTGTGATTTTCAAGTTGTCCTCGTCGAGAAGGTGAAAATGATGTGATAAATGCAATTCCGTATACCTTTGAATCGTGCTTGGATAGAGATGAGGCTAGATTAGTTTTAGTGGTCTAAATGCCTAAAAAATGAAGAAAATAGGATTAAAAGGTAAAAAACGGGAATACTAAGTCTTCAATCTAGCAAAGTAATGGTATAATGTGTAAACAGGCCCGCCAGAATGAGGGGAGGTGACCGGTATTTATAGACAGTCAAAATTAGTCTGTCTACGTGCCAATACGTGTATCCATGTAGAAGTTTATGCATGTCTATGTAGTACAAATGCGTGCACAATCAGAGTTGCAGAGTTTATGCGTATATAAAAAATGAATGTGTGCGTACGCATAAAGCGCGTGTGTTGATTTTCAGGCTTTTGGGGTGTTTTTAGACTCGATTTTCGAGGTTTGTAATTTTTTAAGGTTTTTGGCTCTCACAAAGGTGTTTTAGACTTTCATTTTGACAAAATTGACTTCCATTTTCATCAAATTGAATCCCAAACTTTCGAGACAAGTGCCAATCTGATAAGTTATTTGTTTCGAGCCATAATTACTCGAAACATATAATTTTTCATTTCGCAAATTCAGTTCATAAAATCAAAATACAAATCGATGATTCGGTGATCAACTTATCACTGCGTAAGTCTATTTTAGGTATTTTTAGGTTTTTTCAGACTTTTGCACACTTTAGAACTAGTACAAATGAAAAGACTCTTGTCATCTTTAAAAGGTTATTTTTATCGTCGAACCCTTTTTAGGGATAGTCAAAACTAGATGTATAACAATTGCTAAAGAAAAAACATGGGTTAGATCATAAAACTCCTACATGTATGACCGTAAGCATAAATAAGAGAACAAAAAAATAAAATGACCAAATATGATTAGCGTAAACAAACAAACCAAACACATGCATTCTTACCCTTTTGACTTTGTCACTCCACATGGTAAAGCCTCTTTCCTAGGTAGGTCTTAATCCCTAAGTCAACGAGGGACTTGGGACCCGTACTTGGACTAGGCAATGTTGATTTGCTTTAATAAGATATAAACAATTCATTAAGAGTTGAATTTTATTTGTAATTGTGGTAAACATGTGATGTCAATGTAAGAAACATTTTATTGGGTTTTAAGTGGCATTCATTGCATTTATATGTCCATTTGTAACGATTGTGAATGACATGGGTAGCCTAATTTCATATTGGTTACATCGACATGCAATATGTTTTCCATGAGATAAAGGAAACTTATTTAATGATTGGTCATTTGTTTCTTACAAAGAAATAATATATCATCCAATTAGGTCTTAATGAGCCGATTTAACCTGAAAGAAATAAATGAGCATCATTTTGCAATTTTCAATATTGAATGACATCATAACTAAGAGTCATTACGGGCCATTTAAATTAGGGCACAATTTATATTGTTCCTTGCGCATCAAATTCACATGAGGCCAATAAGAATCACAATGCACTTAATAAAAATAGCCCATAGTGACTATTAAAATGTAATCATTCTATAAGCTAAATTAGAGATTTTATTTTAATTTATTGGTTTTAGATTAAATAAGTGCCACTTAGACAATATTTGCAAGCAAGGCTAGGTGGGACCCTAAGGGAAGTATCTAATGGTTTATCTACATGGGTTGAGTTAAGGTGAAAGACCAAGGATTCCTTTAGTGAGATGCCCCGTATGACTAAGATTAACGGACTCCGATCAATGAGCCCAGCATCTTTTGATAACACGAGGAAGCATTGCCTTTTTAAGGAATTGGGTTATAGAATCTAGTCAAATGAGCCCAACAAATTCTCTTGAACTGAGTAAAGGCTAAAGGCGATGATACCAAATTGGTTACTTCATGACTTAAGTGGAATCATGGTAGCTCTTACTTTGATATCATCAGTTGATTGGGACCAGTTATGCATGTATAATTAATGTTGTGAAAATGCAATTGGCATGCTATTGTAAAGGAAAGCAAAGTAAGTATGTATAACAAGAAATAGCCCATTTTAAATCTATCAACCCCTTTTCATTCTCTAATGGAGCCACCAATTTATGGCATGCGCTCTTTTTAGGGAATACACACTAGGTAAGCAACGAGATGTTGAATTCTGAATGTTGTTAGTATGGGAGGTACAACGACTACAGTACTGGAGAATGAATGCCATCCCTCTCGGAATTAATATGAGAACCTTATGGGAACTTGGAGCAGCCTTGTAAGTTTGGAGTTGCCACCCGACCATAGTTAAAAAATGGAAAATAGACTTTGTACGATGAGTGAAACCCATTTCCCTATTCAAAGATTCTGGATTCGGGAAGGCAATTCTAATTGACTGTTTCTTGCTTGTCTCATCGCCCTAGTTTTGGTTTTAGTGATGCATTTGGCATTCAATTGTTAGTCACTTGTACAACATTAATATCTTATTGATTGTGGCGATAGTTGGCCCATAGAATAATCAAGACATAATCATATTGCAAATAAAACAATTAAAGCATGAAATATAAGGGTTAAAACAAGTAAATCAAATAAAGCACATAAAATGGCATGTAAATCAAACAAAGCAATTAAGCAAGCTAAACAAATAGCACATAAAGCATGCAAAATAATCAAGCAAAGTAAAAATAATAAAAAAATGGGAAAATGGATTAAGAATTACAATGTTTTTGAAACGGATTCTAATACATACATCAAAATGAGGAAATTAATAATAATAATGGAAAAAGGAATTAAGAATTACAACGCTTTGAATTTCCTAGTAAATACATTAAAATGGAAAAAATAAGTAGAAAATCTAATCATATTCTAGTAATCCCTGCAAAACAAAAGTTAACACGCACAAGCAAGCATTTCATTCATTCACAACTAGATAATAACAATTATATACATCCAATCCTGTCACTATCCATTCTCAAAGCAAAATAGAGTAAAATAATCTAAAACAAAGAGAGTCAGCGAAACAAGCAAACAAATAAATAAAGTTAATGCATGATTTGGAATTAATAAATCTGGTGAATACCTCGGGTGATTTCCAAGAATATTACTCAAATAAGATAATTGATAACAAGGTCATTGACATTCACCAAAACAATGATGTGAATGACATGTAAGTGAAAACATGTGCCAAAATGGAGAAAAGAAATATTCTTATTAAATATTTATTGCTAAATAAAATAAAGAAATATTTTGTGTAATAAAACATACTATCTACATAATAAAAATTAAAAAATTATATTCTTAAAGTGAAAGAGACTTTTCTCATGCAAGGTACAATATTTTATATTTTTGTTAGAATGAAAAAAATGCTCATTTTGACCATAAAGCTCAAATTTTATTGCAAAAATATTAGTTTTATAATAAAAAAAATCCCAACTTTAATGATGAATTTTATTTCATAGAAATAATATCATAAATAATGTAAAAATGCAACCTTTATTAAGAAAGTGATGAGATCTTATGTAAAAATGCAAACTTTAATGATAAAAATGGAATAGGTGATGTTTTAACAATAAAAATGTGACTGTTGATAAGAGAACACTAATAACTACATAAAAGACATAACTTTAGATAATAAGATAAGTATAAATAATATCTAGCAAAAAAAAATACAAATTTTAATGAAAAGTGTTGAGATATATGATTATGAACAAAGAAAATAAAGAAGAAAATAGACATAGAGATTTAATGAGATTCGGCTATTTGCCTACGTCATCGAGAGCGAGCGGTTAGAGCGTTTTTTTTTTATTGACTCTATGGTTACAAATACATGATATATATGTATATATAAGTTGTACGGTACAGACTACAAAATTTCCCTTGTACCACGCCCCTAGAACCCCAACCCATTTAAACCGTAACCCCACATATAACCAAGAAACTCTTCCAAAGGATAGATGTTGTTGCTCCACTCCTTGCTTGTGCTTCGTCACTACACTCCGCTATGCTCCAACATCTGTCCACTTACTACTATATATGAGCCATACAAAACAAAAAGGAATATAAAAATACAAACTTTAATGAAAAGAAATATGAAAAAGAAAAAGATGTAAAAATGCAAACTTGAACATGCAAATGATGATGAAAATGCTAAATAACACTTTAAATGCAATATTTACACAAAATGATGTGTAATAAGTAGATCAAACACCCTCGAATTCATTTCCTCCAATTTTTCACTTCTCCATCAACTACAACTTCACAAGATGTTCATCATAAACCACAAGATCCAACTAGTATCACAAAAACAATATAAAATGAGGAAAATGGTGAAAAAATTAAAAATAAAATATAATAGAAGTTGAGTAGAAGAAGAATATGTGCAAAATGAATGAAAATTTAATTTTTATTAAAAATTATTAAATGGGTCCTCAAAGAGTTTACCCTTGAAGCGTGCTTTGACTTGTATGAAAAGTGGTTTGGACTTTTGGATCTAAACAAACCTAAGAAAAATAGTTTTTTGGTTGTTGAGTGTTTGAGGAAATGGGTTTCCACAAGTTGACCACCCTATTTGTAGGGGTTTGACGCTTGATTAGTTCTCGAAATAGACTAAAAAATCTCCCAAAAATGAGAAAAATCATCCCAAAAATGAAAAAACTCAAAAATTATAGGAAAATAGGCTATTTAAAGTTTTTTTTTTTTTAGAGGAGGGATTAGGGGAGGTGGGTCTCGAACCCGAGATCCACCGGGTGTCCTTCAGCATCCTGGCCACTAGATCAGGTATGGGGGACGCTATTTAAAGTTAAAGGCAACAAAAATCCATATGTCATACGCGTGCATGTTTCCCATGCATATGGGTTTTATCCACGCATGTGGGTTTTATCCATGTGCATGGATAGATCCTGGGCATATGGCTTTTCTTTAGCCATGTGCATAGGATGATCTCACACATTTTTTCGGATCGTTTCAGGATTTTTTTTAAAAAAAAAATTTTTGACTCCTTTTAGGTTTTTTAGCCCTTTAATTAAGTTCGATTTAGTGAATTTTTTAAGGTTCCTAAAGGTAATCGGACTTTCAGGTCTAGTTTGGGCTCTTAAAGGTCAAACTGGACTTCGCAGACTTCGGTTCAACACTCTAGAGCCTCGGCTTAACATTTTATAGCCCTAGTTATGAATCTAGAGCTTGGTTTAGGGTTATTTAAGGTTACAACTCTAGAAGCACACTATGGATAGGCTTTTTAGGGTTATCCCCTACCTTATCGGCATAAATCTTCATTATCGGACCATTTTGAGGGATCGTTGAAAATTAAGTATCAACAATTTATTGGTGATATATTTTTATATATTCATCATCGACTTTCAGAGTTTTGAAAATGACCAAAACAAGATGATTAAGCATTAATCTTTAACTTTGGATGTGAAAATTGTGAATATCGATATTTTCTTAGTACTTACAACTAGCAACCTAAGGCTCTTCTTGGATCTCATGCTAAGTTGCCAACTAGATTATAATGTTGTTGTTGTGCAATATGTCAATGGATGCTAAAAGCTGCTGAGAGTGAGAGCCTCACTAACACTATGCATGGATTGAGGGGAAAGAAAAGAGAAAAAAAAAAATAGGAGGAGAATTATTCCCCTCATTTTCCTTCTATAAAGTGAAAATTATTACAACCCCAAATTTGAGGTGTAAATAATTTCAACTCCTAAATACATTATAATTTAAAATTTTATTTCTTTTTCAAACATTTTTCTTTTTTCCTTTATTAATTATTTTTAAGTTATCAAACACAATAACATTTATAGTTTTTATTCTCTTTCATTTCCCTTCCTTCTCTTTCCTTTAAAAAACTTTTGTTTTCTTTTTCTTTATAGTTGTCATGTATAGAGTAACATTACTAGTCTCATGTTACGAACGGAGTCTAGTAATATATATGTTTTTTAAGTGTATGCCCCATTAAGATTAATTTCCTTTTCGTTGTGTTTTTTAAGGATCTACTCAACATCTAATTGTACGTATTAATAAGGTTTTCATAGTTTTCTTGCTGGATATATAGAAGAATTGGAAATCAAACTAAGAAGCCTAACATGAAAATGGCATGCATCCGCTTTTCTTGGTCATGTCCACTGCTCATGTGAAAGGCATGCATTGCATGATATTTCACTCCATCTCTAAGCAAATCAAAACAACAGCACAATCTTCATGAACATTCATTATTCCCAAGCTTCATTCTAGTTCCTATGCGTCTAGGCAACCACATCCTTAGAGAATGGAAATGAAACTCAATCTTTTACTTTGCTTTCTCATGAGAAAAGCCTCAAGCATACAAAAACATGAAATTATTTCAACTAAAAATGCCCAACGGCGGGCTATTGATAGTGCCAACCCTTATTCAATTGGGGAACCATGATCACAAATATAAAATTCCATCATAATAGAGGCATAATCTGTTTAGAAGATTCAACTTAAGCAAAAATTGCATTCTTTGTTCCTATTTATATTTTTTATATATTTACATTTGTTTTAACAAATGGCACATTTATACTTTTATTTATCCGTGCATTTAGTTAATACATTTAATGATAGCTAAGAATATCTAGTTTAGTCCCTATATTTTAAAATTACTAATATATATATATATATATATATATATATATATATATATATATAACATTTTCTTATCTAATTGAGATGTATATAATCATCTATTCCTAGTAAATTTATAATATTAAAATATATATAATTTTCAAAAATTATAAAAATATTATTATGCCTTATACGATTACTTTGTTTTAAACAAAGTAAAATAATGTTGACTATTTTCAAGTAAAAACATTCGAAATTAATGAAGAATAGTGCTAGCATACATAAATAATAATAATTTTTTGTATTTGCAAAAAATAAAAATCTCAATTTTAAAAAACATATAATTTATTTTTCAAAAATTTAAATTCTAAGAAAGAACACTTTCTATTAATAAGGTGGTACTTACACTTTATGGGAAGAAAACTCTATAATTATAAAACTGAAAAAAAAATAACTTTCTATAAAATAACAACTTAACGAAAAATATATCAAATTATAATAAAAAAATACTAATAATTCTTATAATTACAAAACATTAAATTAAATTAATTTTCCTAAACAAAGTAGGTCACTTTTTTTTTAAAAAAAGCAACTACAGAAAATACCAAATATTTACAATGAGAAATATTTATATTTTAATCGTCTATTAAATATTTATATAAGTAATAAAAATATGGATGCAAAAATATTAATAAATAATAAAATTTTAAACTAATAAAAAACACAAGCTATTTAGTAGATAAATTACTTGTAAATTATAATTTTTTTAATATTTTAATTATTTCAATGGATTATTTAAAAAAAATTCAAAGAAGAACTTAATTGGTTAAATGTAGAAAGTATAAAACCTTGATAGAAAAAAAAAATTTAAGAACGTATATTGTATAGTTTTTAATAGTTGCTAACTTTTTTAGTCAAATGAGGGCTAAACCTATAGAAAGACAAATAAAAATATAAGGGTGCAATGTGTCAAAATTATGATGTATTAAGTTCGATATAAAAGCACATAAGAGTAGGTGTATAATCGACCCGAATTTTAGCTAGCTCAGGCTTAGATCGTTTATAATCGAGCTAAGCTCGCTATGCCACTTGATGTTCACGAGTTTAAATGAGTCTAAATAAGCATAAATAAATTTTAAAAAATGCAAACTATAAATTAAAATTATACATTAAGAAATTAAAAATAAATTATTTACTAAATAAAGTATAATATATTTATAAAAATTATGATTTTATTCAAATAATATATTTTCTAAAATATTTTTTCCAATAAGAATTTATATATTATATATCTAAAATCAAATTATTAAACATTAAAATTACAAGTTAGCTCATAAGTTTTTATTTGAATTTGTTCATGAGTTTCATGAGTCGAGCTTCGTATAGTTTGAGCTCGGCTCGTTTATTAAACGAGATTTAATATACGAGCTCGAACAAGCTTTAATCGAACCGAACACCAAGCTATTCGCGAGCAACTCAACTTGTTTACAGCCCTACATAAGAGTTCAAGGGGCAAATAATGCATTTTTTCATTCAACTAATGCAAAACTATGGAGAAATTAAAACTTTAAAAAAAAAAAAAGTGAGACAGGAATTGGGGGAAAAAATCTATCTTAGATGCATGGTTTCATATCATGCATGATAGCCCCAAATTGAGTGAATTAGCTATCCATCACTTGGATGTGCACGCACTACAAACCATTGACATATTTTGTTTCTGCAATAGATACTGTGTTTACTAAAGGCGTCCAGGCGAACCAACAAATCCTTGCCAAGGCACATAGTAATTTAAATTCTACATATTGATTTTTATGTTTCAACAACGTCATTTATTCATCACCTTTAAATTCTATGTACAGCTGCCAAAATGCCAGCAAGTATCCCAATCAAAGTTCATTGGAGTAAAGGCACTCATCCACAAGTTGGCGAAGATTTGGATTCTCTAAAGCAGCAGCAACTCTTTCTTTATCATTTAACTGCTTATTAACTACAAAACCACAAATGGAAAAGACGGTATCAGTTGTTGGTCTTTCTGATTGGGAGATCTCATAGAAGAATAGTGATCAAGTAAATACATTGAAACAAACAAGTACATGTTGCATATCTATGCTCAACATATATCAAAGAACAAAATCCATATTCTTTTTAGACTTCCCGAGATATGCTAGCAAATGGATCCAAGTGAGATGAGTCAAGTAAATTAAAATAAATGCTTCTAAATGAGCAACACATCAATAGACAAGATGGTACAATAAACCAAAATAACTGGCAAAGTCATTTCACCTGATTCTTCATCGGCATGAGATCCAGGAGAAACTTTAATGTCCACCTATGAAGAAAGTAACATCAACCTTATAGTTGTCAGTTAGTGAAGGTAGGAAGAAATGATAATCACATCAAAATATATTACTAGTTCCAACTTTTTTTTTTCCCACTTATGTAGAGATGCCCATGAAAAAACAAGAAGAAAACTGAATCCAAAAAGAACAAATAGTCAATAAAAGGGCAAATCAAATAGCTGGACAGATGCAAAACAACAATCGGCTCAAGCAATGGTTTACTTGTTCAAATGAGATGAATGCAACATAAATAAACATTGACACTTAACTACGAATCGAAAAGTTATCAGTCAAACACGGAAAAATAAAATCTATAGCAACTTATGAATCTATTTTGATCAGACATACAAGTGTTGATACCTAATATTATTATAAAGGATTAATAACTAACTATAGTCTTCTTTACTTTATAAAATTTAGACAAATTTTAGGTCTCTTAAGTCTTAAATTAGACATAGATGCAGCAAAAAGCAAGTAAACAACACAAGTTAGCCACTCAATAAACAAAAGATTAAGTGCCACTTTCTCATAATACATAAAATGCTAAGTTGCACAGAAAGGGAAATGTAAATACGGGGAAATGTGAAAATGGATACTGCAAAACAGTACTTTCTAAAGATATAGGAAACAAAAACGTATGGGGAACATATAAATATTAAAATATAGGGAAAAATAAATAAATATTAAAATGTATATAAATATATATAAATACAAATTTTATATATAAATATTAAAAATTTATTTATTACTATCAATCAATAGTTATAAATTATTTTGTTTAGTTAAGAAAATATGAAATCACTTTTAAATTTATTTTCTTTATTATTTAGGAAAAATCGAAAGAAATGTATTTTTCAAGTTGGAAACATGTTTTCTAATTTTTTAACTTTACGAAAGGTTTCCCAGAGTTTTCTAAAGTTTCCAATACAGAAACATTTCACAGGAAAATGCAGAGTAGTTGAAGTTTCCATGCAATCAATCACACACAGCACAGATAGAAATATATATCCAGTTCAATAATTAGTATCAAGACTGACCTTATAATGAGGAGGGAAACATTCTTGTAATTTTACTCTGAGGCAAAGACCAATAACTGTTGCCATGCTGCAGTGCTGGATTGTTGGAGTAAATGTAATCCTAAATTAAAATAGAAAAATAATCATTCAATGGTTCAAACCACTCCAAAAATATCAAAGTTTTATAATCCAATTCTCAGAAATGGAACTCATGAAATTTAGTTTGATGGAATTGAGCCTTTTCTTACCATTATAAAAGAAAGTTAGAACTACAAATATGAGAATTACTCACAGAATACGACCGAGCTTGTCATCAACAGTGATTGATTCCTCTGAGAGAACACTGAGCTGTTCAAGTGAATATGGATGCTCTGGATCTCTTATATCCCTCACAAAATTTGCAGTTCTTAGTCAAAGATCACTTCTTTCATTAAAAAAAATTGTGCAAGAATAGAAAGAACCCATAAAAACAAAAACAGCAAAAAACATCGTCGAGGACTCGGTTCAAATTATGTAACTAAACAGAGCCGAACGACAATCAAATTCAAAGAGCACAAAAAGAACCCAGAAGCAAAATAGAAGGATATCATAGATTTCGAGTGGATCGACGGCGTCATCACAGTGGAGATCTTCAGTGCGGGCAACCCTTTCCTTCTTAGCATGAACCACTGGATTTGCATTGATAAGACCTAGAGTCATTTCCTTGCTCTTTCCTTTCTCTGTCTTGTGCGTTCTTCTCTGCTTTGTTCCTTTTCAAGTCACCGACGCCTAATAATCGCCCGATCACCGACTGCTAATAATCGCCCGATAAAATGGTGGTTGTATAATTAGTACCTGGGCGGATTCGACCGTCAACTATACCAAAGTTAACATTGACTTAAAACTTTTTTTTTTTTTGGTAATTTACTATCCGGTTTGGTCAAAATAACTAGTCTGCTCCTATATTTTTAAAAGTCAATTTAATACTTTCTTAGATTTAATTTCCTTAAATATTGCCTCCTTCTGTTAAAAAAATTAAGAATATTATTTTAGTCACAAGTATAAATAGTGGTCAAAAGTGTCAATAATTATAAAATTTCAAAATTACTCTTAGTTGATTAAAAGTTTGGACTAATCAATATATATATATAGTTCAGGGACTAAAATGTAAATTTGATTAAGAAAAAATATCATTTAACTCCTTGAAATTCCATCCCCTTCTCATCCATACTCTCTCTTTCACCACCAGTCCACCACCGTCGCCCCACCACAATCAACACCAATTTTCTTTAGCTTTGCTAACAACAATCAACACCTACACCACAAATCAAATTTCATTCAAAATCAAACCCAATTCATTTAAATTTTCACCACAAAATCAAACTCAAATCCTTCACCTGTAAAATCCAACAAAAAACCATAAACTTTCTCCTAAATTCCAACAATTAAAAACCCACCAGCACCAAAAACCATAACTTTCCCCTAAATCCCACCGTCTCATGCGAAGCCGCCGTCAACCACCACTGTAGCTCGTCTTCTCTGTCGAGCAGCAGATGGGTTTAGTTGATGATCTCGTCTTTGTCTCTGTCTCGGTCCCATCCCTGTCCTCTGTCTTTGTCTCGGGCTTTCTTTTGGTAGATCGATGAAATGGGGGTCGGGCGAGGGTGAGGGCGGTGTGAGGTGTAGAAGCCGTGGTTTTTTGTTATTCCTTTAAGCAAATAATTTTGATTATGTGAAAAAAAAATTTATACTAATTTTTAAGTTACTATTAGATATTTTAATTTAGTCAATTTAATTAATTTTAATATATTATTTATTTATTTAAATTAAACAAGAAATAATTTTGAATTTAATCTATTATTTTTTCCTTTAAGCAAATAATTTTGATTTTGTTTAAACAAAATTTTTAATTTATGAGTTAGAAAGCAAATATATTGAGTAATTAATTTTATTAATTATCAATTATTGGTGGCTAAAAAAATTTATTAATTATTGAAAATTTTATTAATTAATTTTTATTGATAAAATAAATAAAAGTAAAAATATCAATAATATGCAAAAAAAAAAAGTAAATAACTCTTGGTACAAATTAAAAAAACTTGTAAGGGTAAATAAGTGAGACTTATAAGGGTAAATAAGTCTTTTTTTTATTAACTAACGGTGGTTTTGACGATAAAGGCCAAGTAATATATAGTGTCAAATTTAAAAGGGTATTTAATTGATTTTTAAAAAAGTAGGGGCTGACTAATTATTTTGACCAAACCTCAGGGGGGCGATAATAAATTACCCAACCTTTTTTTTTTGTTAATAGGATTTTTTTTTTCTAAAATTGAATCATATTAGACATTATTTTAAAAATCTCTTACAATTAAATTCTATAACTCGAACAAAATTTTAATTTTAATGGTTAATTAATGAAAATAATTTAAATTAATAAATAAAATTGATATATTTTTGAAAAAAAATATATATCACCTAATTATAAAATTTTTTTAAAAAAAAAAAAGCCTATACAATCATTTTCAATAAAAATTTTAAATTTTTTTTGAAAAAAAATTTAAACTTAAAAGTTTTAAAAACTTTTGAATCAAGTGATATACATATGAAAAATTCATCAATTTTATTCATAATTTAATTTAACAATTTAATAATAAAATTTTATTCATCAATTTAATTTTAATAGTTGACTAACTAAAAATTATTTAAATCAATAATTAAAATTGATGATTTTTTTGAAATGCATATCACTTAATTGTAAAATTTAAAACAATTTTATGTTTATAAAAAATTAATTAAATTTTAAATAAATTTTTAAGAAAAGTTTGAAAATAAAAAATTAGTATGTGTGCTAAACATTTTTAAAATTTTATAATTATGTGATATATATTTTTAAAAAATTATCAATTTATTTATTTGTTAGTCTAAATTATTTTTTCTTAATTAACCATTAAAATAAAAATTTTATTTGACTTATAGGACTTTATTGTAAAAAAAATTTAAGATAAGGTTCAATATGATCTAATTTTAAAAGAAAAAGTTCCTATTAGAAAAATAAATAAATAAATAAAACAACTTTAAAGTCCAATGTTGATTTTGGAGTATAGTTGAGGATCCAATTTGACCTTTTAGTCTTAATACCTGCAAGAATGTAGAATTACTTGCCCTTTATCATTTTACTTTGTTCGTCAATTTGGATATAACTGTAAGTGCGACACAATTCTTCTCATTTTATGCATCCCTGATTATTTTTTGGGTATTATTATTATTGTTATTATTAATTATTATAACATCCTTGAAGTTTGACCTATTATGCTAGTAGGTATTTGAATTTTGGCCAAATATATAATTTCACTCCTGAACTTTACTCAATTATTTTATGCCACCTCTCGACTTTTATTTTGTTCAATTTCACCTTTTAACTTCAAGTTTTTACATATTAAACCCTTCTTGTACATCAAACAAACACATGTATTTAACTCGCACTGAGCTTGAATAGGTGAAAAGTAGAAGTTAAAAGGTGAAATTGATGAAAAATAGAAGTTAAGAGGTGAAATTGAACAAAATGGAAGTCAAGAGGTGATATAAAATAATTGAGTAAAGTTCGGGGTGAAATTGTCTATTCCGCCTTGAATTTTCAATAATTGAATTAAACATTTTAAAATTTTACTTTATTAAATTGTTATATCCTAACATTTAATGTATCATTAGATGGTACAATTTGAAAAATTATAAATTCTATTTGATCCCTAAATTTATAATATTATTTTAAATTCATTGGATTTTTATTAAATTAATATATATTTTAATTTATTATGTTTTATTGTAATAATAATTATAATATCTAAATAATTTTTATTTTTAAAAGGGTAAAGGTGCATTTTGGCCCCCCTATTTTGACCTAGGAACAGATATGCCTCCTTTCTTATTTTTGGCGCAAATAAGTTAGGGTTATACTCAAAATGTGTATTTAAGCCCCTCATGCTAACATGGAACAAACGGCTGTGAGGGCTCATTAACGAAAGGTTAACATGGCAAACATTTGACCTAGGTAAACCCATTTAAACCCAATCAACAAAAAAAAAATCATTTAAAACAAAAACCTTCCTTCACCCCCTACCCAATTTAGCCGTCAGCACTCTATACCATCTAACCCCCATTGGCGTCGCTGCAACTAGCTCCTCCACTCACTGATGACAGAGCCACCAAGATCCCAGGCCAACCAAAAACTGCACTACCCACTTGCATGTCTTTAAACATAACATCATCACCAAAGCCTTCTTCTTCTTTGTTTTGATAATAATTAACGATGATGGAAGCAATAAAGGCTGCTATTGGTGATGTTGTGATCACGTTCGTGTTGGTTTTTGTTTCGTCGCTGTTTGGTCTTTTTACCACCCTTATAGCTACTGTAAGCTTAGCACCCAAAAGCCCATCATATTAAATCAATACCCAGCAAACCGAATTGGTTCCAAACTCTAAAATCCTAAAAAAAAATCGAGCTTTGCAATTTCTTGATTTCCAGCCACCACAGCATGGTGTGAGCTTTGGTTAATAGCATTCACTTCTTCAACAAATGATTTGACATTTTCATCTTCTATAATGTTCTGAGCTTCATTGTCACTGCCACTACTAGTGTAGGAAATGGCTTCAAAGATGAGAGCATTCACTTCCTGGAATCTCGCTTCAGAGAGAGAAACCTCAGCAAGCAGCATCCAAGCATTCTCCTCAGATGCTTCCTCACAGTCTTTCTTCCTTTTTAACACCATATGGCCACTAATTTGCCAAACAGTTGGGTTCACTTGGGTGTCAAGAAGTTCAGGACTCACTTCACCAAGAGCTTGTTTCTCCGCATAACATTGTTCATCAATATGTATATTTTTTTAATTAATAAGACAAATATAAACTAAGCAGTTATCAACATATCAAGGAGCAAACAAAATTACCTCTATCATGTTTCATGTTCATTACCTGGGGCAAGAGAAAAACCCGCTTTCCACAATCATAGATGAGCACATTATAAGGTATATTGTTCTCTTACAAGCAGATGTAGGCATCCGATATGATGCTAGAAAAATCAAGCAGAGTATTTCCACCCTCAAATAGAAGGCCTCTGATAGGGTAATTCACAAGCTTAGAGATTTTGACACCATAGTCCAAAGTTATAATCTTCTTCATTGGTGCCTTCTCAATAGGAAAGTGCATAGAAAAGTAAGAAGCCTGTCCTATGGAACTATCAGATTGCTTTTTCTATAATTTTTTTCTTTTCTTTTAAAAGTCAGATCCAGTTTCTTCTTTCTTCATTTCCCAATTCACTAACTACTTACGAAAAATTATATCAAATACAAATTCAAGTTCATCAAAACTGAGGTCAGGTGCAAACAAACCTGGAAGTGAAGGTGGTTGATGGTAGCAAATGCACCCAAGATGTTGTAACCCAAGCGAAAGTATGGATTCCCAACTTCAACTGCCATGTAAAGAGAAAGCAACAAGCTCTCACGGTCAATCTTCTATGGCAAGAGATCTAGAATTTGTGGGATTAAAAGCACATGCCCGCTAATGTTCATATTGTGGAGTTTATTGCTGTTGTAGTTTATGTTGATGTCAATTTTGATCTTCAAAAGCTATGGGTGATATTGATCTCCAATTGTTACGCTGAAAGACTTGCAGCAGCGGCCGCAACCGGTGACAATGTTGTTTGAGCTGTGTCAAAAGTAGGGGAAGGATGTTGATATCATACCTTGGAAAAAAGGATTGAAAAAATGGTAGTGATGTTATTAACGAGAATGGTGGTATTGTATGGTGGTGGTCGTGGTTTTGGGTGGTGGTGATTTTCAGGTGGTAATGGTGGTGTTAATGGGTTGTGAGTGGTGGTGATGGTGTGGATGCTCACAAATTGTTTGATAGAATGCCTGAAAGGAATGCAATGGATATATGTTCATACATGGAACATATGGGCTCCACTCTTTCTTGCATGGTAGCCACGTTAAATGCAAAAGTAATGGTTGTTTATTTGATTTTCAGTCCACCGTTTATGAGGGGCTTATACATATTTTGAGTATAACCCTAACTTATTTGTGCCAAAAATAAGAAAGGGGGCATATATGCTCCTAAGGCAAAACATGAGGGGAAAAAATGCACCTTTACCCTTTTTACAAAAATAAATTTTTTTAAACTTATTTATTTAAAATTGGCATTGCTCCAATATTACTATATAACCAGTATTATATTAAAGTTTATCATATTGGTATGAATTCTATTATCATTTCTCATTACTTCAACATAAAAAGCCTTCAAGCAGCACATAACTCATACGAAGAGCACTAACAAGCCCAAGTGTGCTGGAATCAACACCAAAAGGATTGAGGCACAACTAAAGAATAAAAAGGGGCTATTAGATATAATAAAATTAAAAATAATACTAACTTAATTCTTTTTTTGTGTGGGAAACATACATCACGAAAGCTCAAGTTGTTCAGACAAGTTATATGCTCATTCAAATCTTTCAAAGTCCCTCTTCGAGCACTTAGATACCAGGCACCAAGAGGGATGCCAGGAACCTCATCATCATCATGAATCATACGAGGCAGAGGGAAGACGCCATAGTCATATGCCTAAATCTGTCAAAAAAAAGGGGTCAGAAATCTTCACTGAAAAATGTCAAAAGAAGAAAATAAATAATAGGGGAAATGTCCAATTTGCACCCTAGGTTTGTGCCCTAAGAGCACATTGGCACCTCTGTTTTTTTTTTTTTCCCAATCGGAACTTCTGGTTTGAAAAGTGGAGCATATTGGAACTTTACTGATTACAATAAAATTCTATAACTTTTTTTAGTACAATTAAGTCCTATAAACTAATAAAAAACTAATTTTAATGGATACTAATAAATTAAATTGATAATTTTTTGTAAAAATATAAATATAACCTAATTATTAAATTTTAAAAGTTTTTCAACCTATAAAATAAATTTTTAAAATTTTTCTCAAATTTTTTAAAAAATTTCTTAAATTTTTAAAAATTTTAAAATCAAGTGATATAAATTTCAGAAAAATGACCAAATTTATTCATTAATATAAATAGTGAATTGATAATTGACCTAAAATTTAATTTTAATAGTTGAATAAAAAAATGTATTTATCAATTATTATGTAGGTTTAAAAATTATTGAGTAAATT
>CATIWK010163960.1:0-11028 GCA_949634005.1 Mallotus japonicus
ATATTATTACAATTATGTAATTCTTGCATTTTTAGTATATTGTTATTGATTATTGTATTTTAGGATGATTTTGAATAATTATTAATATTAAAGTAATTTTATTAATAAATTACTATTTTTAGCAAATAAATAGTAATTTCCGAAAATAATATCCGATTAATAAAATATTTGCAATTTATGATTATATGAGTTTTAGTTGCTTAAATTAGATGAATTTATAATTTAATTGATTTTTGGTAATTAAATACTAATTAATTACTTAATTTCGAAAAATGGATTTTTAGTATAATTTAAGTGTTAATGTGATATTTATTTTTTATTTTGATACATAATTATATTTTATGCTATTAATACATAAATAATTGATTTTGATGAATTATTTAGTATTTAATTATTATTTTAATAATCTTAATTCTGTTTGAGCTCGGTTGGGTGTTATATGCAGTCCAGGAGCCCAACCCGAGCAGTGAGCATTTTTGGATTATAAGTGTATTTTCTGTGCAAGATTGACTCTACTTCGGTAGAGGGATGTCCGCTTTACAAAGGAGACTCTGCCGAATTTTTCGTTAGAATTCCCGTAAAGCGTGACATCGAGTCGATCCTAAATTCGGAGTCGTTCTGTAGAAATTCTATAGTTATTAAATTAAGAATATTATTCTGATAATATTATTATTATCATTTTCTTAGTTGTACCACGAGTTAGCCCAGAACTGGGCCAGTCGAATTGTTGCAGAGGAGCGCACACCTGTGAGTTATTATTATATGAATACGCAACATATACAATTCATGACTTGGCATCCATATTTGAATAATGTGAATTTTAATGTGTTACGTTATGTTATTTGTTAATTTCTATTATTATTATATACATGTGCATCCATATATATATATGTGAATATTATATTCTGGATTTGGATGCTGTTTTTATTAGTAAATATATATGTTTTCATATCTAAATGCGATTACTAATTGTTATTGATGGATGCTACATATTTGAAATAAATTTTATTATTTTACTTATGAAAAACGCTTTGGAGGATTTAAGTAGAACGTGCCACTTAGTAGACTACCCTAGAACTGTTGCGCAACAGCAGGCTAGATACTAGGACTTGATAAGTATTAATTGATGTGAGATATGATTTAATGATTTATTGAGATTTGTGGTTTGAGAAAGGTAGCCAAACTGCGGAAGCTCGATTGACATGGTGTCTCGGGGCCAGTCGTGGCGGTAGTGGGACTGCTGTAGCTCGATTGACTTAGTCTCGGGGCTGGTCCACTACCAAATTGGAAAAGAAAAACGTTATTTGGATTCAAGTGGGCCTATTGGCCAGAGAGTTTTAGTGAAAAACAGTACTTGGGGTTTCGATTTATTCTAGGGTTCTACTTTGATCCTCCACCCGAAATCTTACTGCATTTATTTGTTTTGGCGTGAAATATGATTTTGAGCATCTGCATCATCTAATTTCCTCCACTTGCTTGCATCTGCTATGATGACATAAAGTATTATCAATCATATGCTTGAAATGCGTGTGTAAATACAAAATAGATATAAATATTATATTAATGCTTGATTGATTGTGTGCTTAGGTGGCATGTATACATATAATAATAATTCACTCAGTGAGGTCTGACCCCCCTCAATTATTTTTCAAGATCCTTCTAGTCAGACCTCGTACAGTATTTCTCTTCGCCGGACTTTTTCTTCTCCGATTGGTTATGGTAGATTATAGACTATCCTTTCCTATATTTCGATAGACGCTGCAGTAGTGGTATAGTTGATTGTATCTGTTATTTTACCAGACTGAGTTCTGTATTTGGTTATTGTAAAAAAAAATATTTTACTACGTTATAATATGATATTTCATTCTATTATTAAAGTTTTAATTCAGAGGTATTTTTGTGTTATGTTTGATTGAGTTTTTATTTTAAGGTTTGATACGGGTTCCGGTTTTATATAAATTCTCATTCCCTAGCGCCGGTCATGACTTTCCGGTTTGGGTCGTGACAGAATCAATGTATACCTCTTTTACGGATATTACGTGACCTATAAATACAACTTTATCTAACAAAAATTCACATTTACTGAAATTCATATACAATTGCTTGTTTTTCAAAATTTCTAACACTATTCTCAAGTGCTCTTCATGCTACTTTTTTGACTTCAAATAAATCGGAATATCATCAGTGAACATAATTACGAACTTGTCCAAATATTGTCTGAACACTTGGTTCATCAAGTCCATAAATGCAATTGGCAAATTCGTTAGTCCAAATGGCATCACTAAGAACTTGTAATGTCCGTATTTCATTTTAAAGGCATTTTTAGAAATTTCTAACTCCTTGATCCTTAATTGGTCCAGACCTCAAATCTATCTTTGAAAATATTGTTGCTCCTTGAAGCTGATAAAATAAGTCTTCAATTCTTGGTAAAGGATATTTATTTCAGATAGTGACCTTGTTTAACTATCTATAATCGATGCAAAATCATAATGATCCATCCTTTTGCTTTACAAACAGCACAGGTGCACCTCACAAAGAGAAACTGGGTTAGATAAATGTTGCACTCTACTATTTCCTATTTCATTACATTTATAATGTTGTACTCTACTATTTCCACAACTACCAAAGTGGTTCTTCTTACACACATTGCACCAAGGGGTAGTATTCCTCCCAAACTGAGCATTAACTTGGCTGGGTGGTACTATTAATTGTCTTGCGGACATATTACTACCCTGAGGCCTATTATCTCCTTTCGTCCTAATATTATTCCTTAAATATAGGGAGAATCTCAACTTTTTATTTCCATTTCTCCTCCAAGGTTGTCTAGAACTTCCTTCCTGATGATGAGGCTTCGAACAACTTGTAGTCTCTAGCTCCTTGTCCAATCTCTCTTGCTGCATGGCTTTATTAACCCGACCTCTAAAAGATGTACCAGCATAGAGATTCAGCTTTCCTCATAAGGAGACATGCAATCCATCCCTAAACTTCTCATTTTTCATCTCTTCAGTAGGATAGATGTCCTTCACATACTTGTACAAGTCTCAAACTTGTCAGTATACTCCTTGACAGTTATTGAACCATGAGCCAAATTAACAAAGGCTGCCTTCTTCTGCTTCAAATAGGTTTTAGTCAAATACTCTTTATTAAATTTCTCCTTAAACACTTGCCAGGTGAAAGCTTCTCCAAACAGGTTCTTGACTCTCGAGTTAACCACTCATTAAGCTTGTCAAACATTAAGCCATACACATTTTTAGCCTTCTCTTCACTTGTCAATTGTAGTGTAGTAAAAGCCTTATCCATTTTCTTGACCCACTTGTCAACTTGACCAGGGTCTAGTACACCATTAAAATTATATGCTACACTTCTTACCATGTTTAATAATGTCCCTTGACTTCTTGTTCTTCTCCTTTTCAGCCATCACAGTTATCATTGTGCGTGCCAAATCAGTAGCATCAATATGCACTATTGGTGGTCCTCACAGATTCGACACATTTATTTGCACTATAGGCGGCTAAGGTTGACAATTATTGCATACTCTTTATGGCACTTTTTCAAAAATTAAGACAGATGCAGCTAAAGCAAAACTATCTTATTGGCTACCTATTCGAGAATTTAGCTTTTCATCCTTTTTATTTCCAACTGATGTTGATGATGGAGATGGGTCTCACTATGATGCTTGACTCCTAGTTAAGCAACTAGCCCATTCTATAAGATCATTCTTATCTTACGGGTCTCCTTCACCTCAACCTCAACCTCTACCTCTACTACGACCTCTACCTTTACCACAACCTTGATCTTCTATAAGACCACCTTTAATTCTTGCCATCTATCTTGAAATTCAAAATTAAAACACTTTAACATCACTTGCCATCAACCTAAAATTCATCATCAATATCCACCAAATTTAAGATCCCTTAATGTCTATAGAATCTAATAACCTAGACTTCTAATACTAATAAAACTATAACACCCCTCCCCTACAGTACCATACCGGAATAACTCACCCAATGATGACACTATATGAGAGGAGCATTACTTAGAGATTATATGGAAAAAATATCTATCTTACATACTATTAAATATAAAATATAAATCACAATGCCAAGATGTAATTAGATGGCAAGTCGGATACCTTTATATTTAACCATTTCATAAATACAACATAAATGCTAGTACTTATATACATATATCGGAAGTACTACACACGATCCATAAGAAAATAAACAACTATGGGTTATCATACAAATGGTGCAAAATGGTAAAAACACTGAATAATTGAACTAGGAGATGGTTCTTACTATGGTGCTCGACTTTTAGTTGAGAAACTAACCCATTCTACAAGATCATTCCTATTTTGTGAGTCTCCTCGACCTCGACCTCTACCTCTACCATGATATTGACCTTCTATAAGACCACCTCTAATTCTTTCCATCTATCATGAAATTCAAAATTAAAAAACATTAACATCACTTGACATCAACCTAAAATTCATCGTTAATATTCACCAAATTCAACATCCCTCAGTGTCTATAGAATCTAATAACCTAGAGTTCTAATACCAATAAAACTATAACACCCCTCCCTTACAGTACCATACCGAAGTAACTCACCTAATGATGACACTATATAAGAGGAGCATTACCTAGAGATTATATAGCAAAAATATCTATCTTACATACTATTAAATATAAAATATAAATTATAATACCAAGATGTAACTAGATGACAAGTGGAATATCTTTGTATTTAACCATCTCATAAATACAACATAACTTCTAGTACTTATATACATATATTGAAAGTACTACACATGATCCATCAGAAAATAAATGAGTACGGGTTATTATATAAATGGTGCAAAATAGTAAAAACACTAAATAGCTCAATAACCCTCTCATAGGACCTGATTGAGTCTAAATGTCACCCATAGGCACATCCTTAATCGTGGCAACATGCAACCTCTCCTCACATTAAAAGAAAAAAGAAATTAATGATCGTCCAAGGAGATAATGCCCGGCTCCAAGCAAAAAGATAAAAAGATATGGGCCATAGCAAAATTGATCGAATCTAGGTCAAAACGACCTAACCATCCTCAGAGGTCTGGTAGAAAATTCAAAAAGTAGCATAGACACTATCAAGGTACTCCTCTCTGGTAACTAATATACGAACTGAAGCTCCTATGGGCTTAATTTCCACACAAAAAGTAAGCTCTGCATCTATGTCATAGCATATAATATACTTCACTAGTGTCTCAGTCGTGGTTACCTCATAAGTCATTGTGGCCCACTGCACTACCATACTGTATAAACTCTAGCTATACAAAGAAAAAGTATGCTGGAATAATAAAGAAAAATGAGTGTGAGTAATTTCGTAAGGAAATTACCTAGTGAGTATATAAACAAATAATATAGGACAAACGAACATAAAACTGATAATAAAAAAATGAATCATGAATACGATTTAATAATTATAGAAGAACTGCATAAAATTACATTTAAAAAAATTAACATGAACATATTGAAATTGTTACTAATGTTGAAATATTTCTTTCATAATTCAAATCGTGTTTTTTCCAAGGTCTCAGATTATGTAATTGTATTTCACAAAATACAATTTTGAGCATTAGAGCTCAAACACTTGTGTCATACCTCGAAATTTGAATGTCCCCAAAAAGGTTTGATGATGAAAATAATGACAAGAGTATGTCCGATTCATATCACCTCTAGAGTGTGCAAGAGCTTGAAACAGTCGAAAACCCTAATCGGACTTCCAGGATGACAAATTGGACTTTAAATTGAGTCAAGTCTCAATTTTACAAATTATGAACTCCCAAAAAGGTGAGCTGTGTGTTTCAAGCAAACGTGCAGCTCATTAGTCTGATGCTTGTCTCGTAAGATTAAGGTTTTATTCTATGAAAATGAAAGCCAATTTTGACAAAACAAACATCACAAACTCATCTGAAAGGCCTAAAAACCTTAAAACCCCAATAGAACCTTAAAAAACCTCTCTAAAAGGGCCAAAATGTGTGAAAAAGTGTGCGTAGAGCGCGTGAGGGCATGCGGTGCATGCCCACAGCGTGTGCCATATGCCCATGGGCGTGGACTCTAGGCGTGTGGCACACGCCCTCAGGGCATGTCACGTGCCTCAGACATGCGCCCAGCGCGTGAAACAACCTTTGTTTGCTTATAAATAGGACCCTACACCCCATTTTTGAGGGAGGACAAAAATACACTGAAACTCTGCCGAATTGAAGACTCTAAAAACTCGTTTCGCACATCTCTAGCTTTTCTTACACATTCCCTTAGGATTTTTAGAACGATCCTAACCAAACCGAGCCTCATTTTTATCAAAGCAAGCATCAAAGGTATACGAACTTGCATTTCTCATGTCATTTTAAACCTCTTAATGAGTACATCTTGATCTCTACGCTAAGCAAAGGCTTCTAAAAACACAAACACAAGCTCAGTCGAATCTGAGGACCAAACAATCATTTTTGCGCATTTATTTTACTGTTCTACATTTTTACTTAATTATCGCCAACAATTGAGAAATTATTATGATTGTGTGATGAGACTGGCAATTTGCATGTTGATTGAATAGTCTTTGTTTTGTTTTGCTCATAATAAACTGTCATTTTGTATCCTGTAGCTCTGAAATATGAAAAATCATAAAAACATCATTTTTGAATTAGATCTGCATTTTTCATTATCTCTACATCATTTTCGTCATAAAAATAATAATTTTATCATAAAGTTCACGTTTTTATGTGAATTCTACTCTTCATGAATAAAAATATTGTCTTTTGCATCAAACTTACGTCTTTATTTTCAAAAATACAAAATTTACCATTTTTACATCACTTATGCATCTTTTGCATAAAATTATGTCAAAACAATCATTTTCATACTATTCATGCAACTTATGTGAAAAATCATTATTTTTCACATAAAGCTCGCATCTTACATCCAGTGAATAGTGAAAATATCATTTTAATTAAGAATATCGACTTTACATCATAATTGCATTTTTCAATAAAACTTTCGCTCGACATGCTCAAAATCATCTTTATTGCATCAAAACTGCATCCTTCCATTAGAATTGCACCTTTACATGAGAATAAGTATTTTCCCTCACTCTGCATTAAAATACATTTAATAATGTGAAAGTTCACATCCGCGAGCTAGAGCCTCCCTTTTGTGGTTCGATGATGTAAGCATGCATCTTCGTTTATTTGTCTCATCATTTAGAAATTTTTATCATTTTAGTAATTATTTCATTTTCATTTCAATAATCCTAAAAGTGCACACAACTATATTCATCTATCTACTTATTCACAATTCATTAATCGAGCATCTCTTGCCTATTTGCTATCCTAGTGGATGAATGGGTGGAATCGCACATAGATGTGCTAACCTTTGTTTTGCATGTGTGTTCTAGATTAGGACTAGATTTGCATTCCCGCACTTTTTCTCTTTCAAATATATTTACTAGGAAAGCCATGTAATAATTGCAATCAATCTTTTTACTTTCCATTGTTATCTATTGTGTTGTGTGAATATGCATATACAAGATGTCATTCCAAAACTAGAGTGTTGCGGCAGTCATATATCGAATATTATATAATGAGATATAGCCAAAAAGTACATACAATCTTCCGAACCTATAATCTCTTCTGGGGACGATACTCGTTGAGTGACCCAATGCTGTCCCTTACATCTTCTTTCGATTTTCTAAAAATCGGGCGGCGACTTCATAAATACAAAGCATCTCACATCCCCCGAGACCTGTCATTTGTCCCTGTCCCATAAACAGAATTAATATCCTTTCGGTAAAGTTGCTAATGTCCCTCAATTTTTCCAAAGGAAAATTTTTCAGGTCGTTCACAACTTATGTCCAGATATATAGTTAAACTTATGAACTCTTATATCATATACTAGACACAAAGTATTTATAAACAGAATGTATTCCACAAGTAACCCTGATGATATAATTATCATTAGCTCCTTCTCAAAGCACAATAATGTATAGCTCTTTCTCGTTGCATAATAATATATAAATCTTTCTTTGAGTACAATGATTTATAAAATTCAATATGCATACTTTATAACCACATAAATTTCCCCAAAGGTATATTGAATCTATGCGTTGTCCCAAAGATAATTATTAATAGTTGGCCAACAATACAACCTAACAAATAACAATCTCGCACAGAAAATGACTATATTTTCACATATATCAAAAACATGACTCATCATAATATGTCGACAAACACATACACGACACTGCTCTATACAATTTCAATTACAACATTTTATTCTCATTGTTCGTTGTGATTCTTTCAGCAATAAACTTAGTCTCGAAGTCTGAGACTTAAGGTTAATTATAATGTTTTCAGTATACATTTTGAAGTTTATGCTTGTAGCAAGTAAATCCCTTTGCATTCTTTAAATCCTCTTCTTCACTTCTAGTTAATTTATTTAAGAATGAGTGACTCTTAGCTTATTGATTTTATTATATCTAACAAGGAGTGAAAAAGGTAATATTTTTGGAGCTACTAATGACGTCACCAATAGTTCTTTCTTTTACTATAGTTTTTTTATTTGATTCTCAACTTTAACTTGGTTTCATGTTATAAAAATTCAATGTTGTATTTAAGATCAATTTATGGCTAAACTCATCAAGTTCAAGTGTCATTCTAAACCTCCATTTTAATATCATTGTAGCTACTCACTTTTTTTTTATAAAGCTGAACTATAGTTGGTTTCAGTAAGTGCACCAAGAAATCCCAACTAGGTTGGCACTATAATAGCACTCTCATCACAAACCAATCTAGAACTATTTATTAAAAAAAAAAGAATAACAAAGAATCCAAAAAAAATAATCAAGAAGAGAACCTAAAGTTCTCTTTGCCAAACAAATCTTTTAAAATAAGATCATTACAAGTAAAAGGATGAGTAGGCCACCAAGTGATTTGTCTCAGGTTGACACCAATAAGGGAAAGTTGGTCAGCAACACAGTTTCCTTCCGAAAAAATGTGGCTTACATGAACCTGCAAAGAGGACAGAATATTCAAACATTCCTTCCATTGAATGCGAAGAGGCTAAGGAACCATGGGGCATTTGTTATGCAGCAACTTGACAACATGGAGATTATCGCATTCAATCTAGAGACAAGGAGTATTAAGAACATATGCTTTTTTAATACCAATCATTATAGCACAAAGCTCCACCTCAAAGGCAAACCTCACACCCAAAGGAGCAGCAAAGGAAGAAACATAATGTCTAAGGTGATCACGAAACACTTCTCCTGCACCAGCTAAACCTAGGGCATCTCTAGCAGCCCCATCTGTATTGAGCTTCAACCAACCAAACGGAGGAGGGTGCCAACGAACACCAAAAATACAAGGAGGCCTCTGTGGCAAACTATACACCTAAAGACGTCAAAGCACTAGCAGATCAGATTGCGTGTTGGACATATAACCCACTTTGAAAACTGAAGCATCTGAAATAGCTTTGCAAACCTTAGAAATAGCGATATAAATTGGCACATAATTCCCACGAAACCGAGCTCTATTTCTGGTGAACCAAATACAATGAATGACTTCGACAATGCCCGCCCTCCAAAGCGCAAGCAACTGTGAAGAGAAATGGAGATACCATGCCTGCTGAAATAGTGATAAAAAATTTTGAGAAAAGGACAGCTGCACCTTAAACAAACTAGCTAGAGCCGACCAAAGAGTAACAACATAAGAGCATTTGGAAAATAGATGGTCAATTGATTCTTCACTATGCGCACAGAGATCACAACGCGAAGGATATGAAAACCCCTTAACCATTAATAAATTTTCCACCGGAAGTTGACCATGAAGCAGCCTCCATACCAGAAAAGAACGGGATGGTGGAAGGTAATGTCGCCACAATTCCTTCCCCCAGGCCACCTTAAGGAGAGAAGGCCGAGAGTTAAAATAGAAAAGCTTGCAAGATAACAGACCATTTAGGGAATGGTAGTAGACAAGAGAATAATCTGGCAAATGAGAGAAAATTAAACCATCAATATCTCGACTAATTTCTGGGAAAACTAAACGAAAGCTCACTGGAAGATGCCACATTCCCTGACTATAAAGATCAGAAATAGAGGCATGAACTCTGTTGCGAATTCTAGGAGGAATACCAATGCGATCAGCTATAACCCAAGCCATTTATCATTCCAAAAACTGAGCTTTGAAAGCTTACCAACCACCCATTGAGACTGTTGAAGAAGCTGTGAATAACCATTTCTAACCGAAGACCAGATAGAAGAACAAATAAAAGATGGTCGAGGCAACTTGCATTGGAGAAGAAAGTGAGAATGCAAAAAAGCAAAAGGCATACTGTCATTACTGATAACTTTCCAAGAAAATTTACTTAACATGGCATTATTAAGAAAATTTAATCTCTTTAAATTCAGACCACCCTCCTCTCTTGGAGAGCAACATACATCCCAACGAACAGCAATCAACTTATGGGAATGAATACTTCCAGTCCAAAGAAAGTTTTTAATACATTTTTCCAAATGTTTAAGCAACATAGCAGGCCATTTATATATCATAAATGAATGGATAAAAGAACTATAGATGATGGAGTTAATAAGGGAAAGGTGTCTAGCCATTGAGAGAGAAGTGCCTTTCCAACGATCAAGCTTCGCAATAATTTTATCTGCCACCGGTTGGAGCCAACGCTTCCTAGGAGCACCTTTAAAAATAGGAACACCTAGATAAGAAAAAGGCAAAGTACCCAAATGCATACCAGAAATATTTTGAAGGACATTAGCTCGAGGGGAAGTCACATATTTGCCAAAGAAAATATTAGATTTCTCCCAATTAGCAAACTAGCTAGAAACAACCTCATAATGTCGAAACAACTCCATAAGCACCAAAAGATTAGACTTGGAAGTTTTACAAAATATCAATACATCATCCGTATATAAGAGATGAGTTGGATGCCGAACTCAACTATTTGAATGCATAGGAACAAGAATGCCATGATCCAC
>CATIWK010163975.1:0-25961 GCA_949634005.1 Mallotus japonicus
TAAAATATATGTTTTAATGTAAAAATAATATGCATTTTGAATGCTAAAATCATATAATGAGTAATATAATATTCAACTAACTACAATAAACTCACAAAAAATTAAATTTAGATGTATTTTTAATTTAATTATGAATAAAAAAAAATAAATTTTAAAATAAATTTACAACATTTTTAAAAATAGCCAATTGGTTGGATTGATCGTAAATCATATATAGAATAAAATTATCATTGAAATTTAATATTATATTAATGTTTTCTCGTAAAATAATGATAATATTAGTTAGAAGGGTACCAAAATGAAAAAAATGTGAAACACATGGTACTTAAAAACCGAAAAAATAACATATGACTGACTTTGCCAAAAGGCAAAACCACAGGGATCAAAATTGTACTTATCCCAAAAGAAAAACTAAATTACAAGATACTTTATCAAAGATTCTAATGCATTAATTAGCTTAATTACATTTTAAAACCTTTCTTTCATAAAGCATCAAATTGTTAACATTATTTCATAAAATTTAGTTAGTTTATAAAAAGAAAATGAAATAAAATTATAATTAGTTGTCTTTTTGAATCAATTATAAAGACCTTAAACAAGTGGGAATTAAATTTATAACATTCTAATTAATTAGTTGAATTAGCTAGAATCTTACTATTATAAGAGTGAATATTGGAATTCATGAAAATAATTAAATTGTATTAATTAACTTTATCTAGAATTAATTATTGTATAGGTTTGGTATCTTGTGACTTTGTCCATCATCTCAATAATTTCAGAGCAAGATTATTGTTGAGAACATAGATGCTTTATGCATGAAAGGGATTTTTTTTTTTTACTTCGAAAAGAATTTGGCAACACATTCAAGCCACACTCTAATTAATTAATTTGATAATTTTCCAATCCATTTTAATATTATTATTATTATACAAATGCATGTAGTTTCTACAAAAATTATCTGTATTAATTAATTATATGATGATTCCATATCAAGTAGCTAGCTAGCTCTTTCAATTTTTGTATTTTTTTTTGCTTTTCCAAGCATATTTTGACATGGCATCATCTTTTTGATGCCACATCTATTCAAATTCAACTAGTTCAATATCTGTCAATTTTTGCAGCACAAAAATGACATACAAGCATCCGATCCTTTCTGCAATCTGTACACACGAAATGGGTACTTCTTTTTTTTTTTTTTTTTTTTTTTTTGCTTCCCTAACTGTTTTTTTTTTCTTGGGTGGATCATGCACGGTTTTAGCCCTGGAATATTTGAGTATGAGGGCTCAAAAGTAGTTGCTGGTTCAAGAATGGCTGGTTTAGGAAATTGTACTGATGATGAGCCGCATGATCAGTTTGGCTTGTGCTGTTGGTGAAGCTGCAAGAATTGATGAGTTTCTTTGATGGGTGGTGATGGATATCCTCATCAATGGCAGACAGTGGACGCTTGAGCTTGTTTTCCATGTTTGGCATTAATGGAGCTGTAGTATTCAACTGAGGTAGCTTTTGAAACAAGTAGTTGCTGCTGCTGCTGCTACTATTGATGCTAGGGTTGCAGTTGTTGAAGAAAGGTTCTGGTGTTGCTGTAGCAGTATTGATTGCTGGGATAGAATCATACCCATTTGAGTTGAACTGGGTATCAGACAGGAAACTGCTCAGCATAGAGAAATCCATGGCATCCAGTAGGTTTGAAAAAGAGCATGACTTCTGGGGCATGAGAGATTTATTTGGCGAGTGATTTTTCAAGCTCGGTGAAATGTTTTCTTTGACAAATTGTTCTTCTTCTTCCTCTTCTTCTTGATCATGGTCACTAGCTGCTGCTACTGCTGATGCTGAAGGTGGGGAAGCATGTGTTTTCTTGTAGATCCGGCAAAGAACCCAATCATCAAGCTGCAAAATACAAAATTTAAATCTTTATGAGAAAAGGGTTTGCATATGTTCGATCATGGTAACTATAGAACAAGATAATCAACTCCATTATAGTATACCTACTTAAAGATCAAAAGTTAAATGACTTTATATGCTTTAAATATGAAGCTATAGATCCAAAGATTTTTTTATAGAGTGGGATCCATATATAAGGATTAGATCAAAATGCATGTACTTAACATATACAGAGTGATAGATGGTACTTACTTTTAATGCAATGCCACTTCAAAAATACATAAGAAACAAAAATAGGACAATTAAAATTGAATGGAACACGCTATCTAAACCAAAACTTTTGACTTGAGAAAATGCCTTGGTAATTTTACACAATAATAAGAAAAAATTCAATTATTTATTCATTAAAAAAAGAAAAAAAAAAGTCCAATTATATGCAAATATATAACATCATCAGTGCAAGTTGGCACATGCAAGTTAAAGCTAGGTGCAAGCTCACCCTCATTGTGGCAGATGAATCTTTTGGTTTGATTGGCTTGTGATTGTGGGTGGGGGCATCTGCTATGCGATATTCATGCATAATCCAATTTGTCTTGATGCCTTTAGGAGGCCTGCCCCTGTAGAAGACAAGAGCCTTCTTGACACCAATATTTTCTTGCACCACACCACCACCAATCCCAGATGCTACTATGACTTTGTCTGTGCCAGTTGCTTTCCAATACCCTGAAGCAGCTGCTCTATTAGGCCTTGCTCCATTAGGGTATTTCCTATCTCTAGGACTGAAAAAGTACCACTCTTTCTCTCCAAAGGGAGCTTTAGCTGATAAAACAGCAACAACAACAACACAAACCAAGAATCAAAAATCAGATCATCCCTTCATATAAAGACCAGATATATAAAATTAATGATACTGGAGTCGTCTTTAACGCTCTGAAGTAAGAGTTTGAACCCTAACCAGACTAATCAATGCAACAAACAAAGAACAAAATTATAAAATTCAGGAGGTGTGGAAAAGGGTACCTGGTAATTCCCATGGATCAAACTTGTAGATATCAACATCTGCAATGATGGAAACAGGAAAGGGTATGGAAGTAACCTTCTTCCTTAGGTAATGGAGGATGAGTTCCTCATCTGTAGGGTGGAACCTGAACCCTGGAGGTAGAGTTGATTGTGGGTTCTTCATTTCTTTATAGCTAAACGAAAAAGAGATAAACACTATATCTATATATAGGAACCAATCAATATCAAATATATAAATATGTAGTTTGAAGATTGATGTATAATTAAAGAGGAATCTAAGAGAGAAATGAAAGAACAGAAGGCAAAATGAAAAGGGTACTCTCTGTTAAAGGAGTTTGGTGTTTGAGAGCACAAAACAAGCTCAAAAGAGAGGAAAGAGGATTGAAATTTTTGGGAGGAGAGGATGGCAGGCAATTTATGGTTGAAGAATTTTGTCATCATGTGGAAAAATTGAGATTGAGATTGAGATTAGGCCAAAGAAAGGAAGAAAGTGATTAGTTGCATGCTTTGGACCCACAAAAGAATAGAAGTACACCAAGCCAGCTAGGGTATCAATTAAGGTAAGGTAAAATTAAATTAATTAATTAAAAAGAAATACTTAATGTCCCGATTAGTAATATGAATAATATATCATAAAATAAAAATAAAAATTAATTTTTTTAGGAGGAAGTACATGAAAGTATTATATGGTTTCGCGTGTTTAGTCTCAAGGGTCTAAGGATTTTTTTTTTTTTGGCACTTAGATAATTTGTGGCACACCATCATTTGCATTTCAATGACAAATTAGTGACATTAAATAATCCTACATGACAGATGACGTGGCAAGTATGTGTCACGTCATCCCTTCGCATACATCATCTACCACATAGGATTACTTAAACGGTGTTATAGAATTTGTCATTAAGGTGCTAATGATAAGATACCATAAATCACTTAATTGCCGAAGAAAAAAAATTACAGGTAAAAACGCAAAACCACATAATACTTTTCATACTTTTTTTTTTATTGTACAATGAAATGCAATTATTGTTGCTATCCGCTACACGTAACAACGTTATTAATTAAAAGAGAGCTTTCTATATATGAATTTTCCTTTAACATACCATTGGTTACTTTCACTTTGTTTCGTTTTCTTCTCATTCTTTACTTTCTATTACATGTATATACATGATCCATACATTAAAATTGAAGCTTTTGGCCCTCTTTGTGTATAGAAAAGATGGCGGCTGAAATGATCAAAGGATGAGCTTAATCTCCTGACATCACTTTCCTTATAGATAAATAATGACACGTGCCCTCTCTGCACATCTCCAACTCAACTACAAATGTACACTCTTTTGTCGTGTTTTGAACCTAAAGGCAGAATAATAATAATATTATAGTCTTTGTATGTGCATGTCCCAATCATTCTTGCCGTAAATTTGTGCAACTCTCATTCTAAAAAAAAAATTAAAAAAATTTTTGTGCAACTCTTGACTTCCCTCTCTTTAGGATCAAAGATATATGTGAATAGATTGATATATACATACAAAGAGAAGGAAAAATAAAATTATCTTCAACATCTATTGATTCAAGCCTCAAAAGAAATTAAATTTTCTTAAATAAGTAATCGAATTTTCTGTATAGGAAAAATAAATATTAAAAATATTTAATTTTTTTTATGTGTTCACTCTATTCGAACTCTAAATAATTGAAATTTTTGAGATTACTAAATTCTAAAGACATTAAATATAAAAAAAATTACACAATTATTTTCGGTATCCAATAAGCACAGTAACTTCAATTAGAATAAAATGAAATAAATAAATTTATATGAGGACAATGAAAATTTCTGGGCATAGTATTATTCTCTCTCAAGTACATTTAATTTCGGAGTTCTGACGGGATTTAGTTCATTAATGCTGGTATGATCGTATCTGTTATATCCTTCGCAGTAATTCTACATAAGACGTCTTACTTTCTCTGCCTTTTAGAAATCTCATATATTTTCATTTGTGCATCCATTTCGGGTAATCTTTTTTTTCATTTCATGTAATTTTTAGTGAAATTTTGTTGTTGGAATAATTTTTTTCTTTAAAAAATCTATTTTTTATATATAAAATTTAAATTTGAAATGTTATTTAAAAATTTTAATTTTTTTCAGTTAAATTATGAAAATTTGGTAGAAAATTACGTGTGTTTGATGCGTGTGTGGGGTATATACTGTGTATATATGTATACGTGAGCAATTGGCATGTGTTGATAGGAGGGCCTCAAAAAAATAAATTAAAAAAATTATTTAGAAAAAAGACATTAATAAGGGTACTCTCAAGAACAGTGAACGCAGACACCAAAGGACAAAATGTATAGGAAAAGAAAGTTGCAAAAGCAAAAAAAAAAGAGATAAGGATATGGAATATATATGGAAGTTTTTGGTACTGGGAATCGATGATAGAGAGTGGTGGCAGCTAATGCATTGAATGGTTGAAGATATTATAAGTGTTTAATTCAATTTGATTTTTTATTAATTTTATAATTAATTTTTGCTAATTATTAAAAATGAATATAAAAATATAAAACAAATATACTGCATTAATTCAATTTATTCTTAATTTAAAAATTTTATATTGTTTTTTTTGAAGTAAAAAATTTTATATTGTTGAGTGCTGATCTATGTAAACAAAATAAAAAAATACGCAGACACAAAGGATGAAATATTAAAATAAAAATTTAGAATTAAAGTATAAGAAATTAGAGAGGATAAAATTTTGGATAATAACATTGGAAGCTAATGAAAAAAGAATTAGTAATAGTGGATTACAGAGATCATCACTTGTTTAGTTTAAGGTAGCAATAATAATAATAATAATAATAATATTATTATTATTATTATTATTATTATGACCTAACTGGATGTGCCAACATTATTGGTACTTTTTTTGTTTTTTGAAGAACATTATTGGTACTTTGAATTCTTTAATAATTAAACAAGATTAAAGACAAAGAATCCAAAAAATTGCATCAGCAGACTCTGAAAATGAGCAATGAGATCATATTTAGCTACATTATGTTTTATTTAAATTACAGTATTCAGAATTCATTAAACTCTAAATAGTTTGATATGATCTGTATAAGACTATAAGAATAGTAAAAATCTTTTAACAATTAATTTAATACGATTACATATATTAAAATTTGAATTTAAAACGTAACTTGAGCAAATGGCAGTCGTTAATATTCAGCTACACAATTTTAGTGAAAAGGATAAAATTAGCTAGCACCGAATATGACAAGCTAGGTGCCAAGCACAGTGGTTGCTCCAAAACAGCCCATCACTGACCGAACTAGCCAAGCCACTTCGAGCATTAGGAACCTGTACGGATCGAGCTGTGATGCTCTTGTTCAGAGAAGGGAGGCTTAACGCCTTGACTGAATTGGCTAGTGAGTAGGGCAACATGAACAAGAGATGAACTATCAATTCTGCCGAACTTTTTGTGCTCATTATGCGAGAATTATTTAGGATTCGTTCATGCATCAACACCCTCATGTGTTAGGTGAATCTTGGTTGATGAATTTCATAATAGTTCATGACAAGACCTATATCAATGGCTGATTCTATTTAATAAATAATGTGTGATAAGGTGCAATCAGTTTAAAAGAACAAAAAATATCATAGCTCAAATTTTATTAAGTTAAAAAAAATATATACTTGTAATGTGCGCCATTGTTTCATGAAAAATAAAAGGTCGGAATAAGTTTTTTTTATTTTTATTTTTAGTGTTTATTTAATTAAAAGTTATATTAGAATACAAAAGGGATTCTTTCATAAATAGATATCATCTATTCCCCTTATAAGGAATGAATTTCCATCTCTATGTAATCATATTAAATCATTATAAATTAATCAAACATTTACATTATATTAGGTTTAATTTCAAAAAAAAATTTATTTTATTTCCAAATGAATTTTTATTAATCAAGTGTGTTTGGTTCAAATGAATAATTTATGGAATCAATTTCAAATGAATTATGTATTTTATTATATTGTATTTGATATAAATATAGAATTCAAGTTGATTTTTAATTTTAGTCAAAAAATACCCCCTTAAATAGAAAGATACTTTTAAAAATAAAAATAATGAAGGTTATTTTAGTCACTTAAAAATATAGATTTAAAAATTGTGGAATTCATTTAAAAATTCCAACCATTTTATTAGAATTTGATCTAATTATAATCAATTCCACAAAATTTAAAAGTTGAAATTGCAAATAACTTCTACAACATGTTGATTTAAATTTGAAATTGCAAACACATTTGAAATTGTGAAATTCATTTATACCAAACACACTTTTAAATATTGTTATATATTATTAAAATTTATAAAATAGACTATATTTTTGATACAATGAAACAAAATATATAAATTAATAAAAATATTTATTAAAATAATAAATAATTTTAAAACTAATATATTATAATAGATAATCATAATGCTAATTTTAATATATAAAAAATAATTATTCAACCCCGTTTCCGTAGTAAATCAAATACTTTATTAAAATTTTCATTTTATTTCTCCTTCATTTGAATTTTAATTTTAATTCCGATTCTAATTTCAAAATAGGAAACTAAATCACTTCGAAATTTTTTTTAAAAATTATTTTCAAATTTCATTCCATTATAATTTCAAGTTTTAATTTTAATTTCTTTAATAATAAGCTCAAGCTGCACCAGTATTGACCAACATCTAGTTATTATTATGTCAAAATTCTCCAGCTTCTCCTCATCTTTATCTTCTCTACTCTTTAAATTTTATAATATTTGTTGATTTCTCAAAAATATTTTTTAACTATTACTATTTTTTTTAGGCACCTCCTTGCTTCCTATTCTCTTGTATGCTTGTGATGCTTTTCTTACAAAACATTAATACATTATCTCATAATTTTCATCTTAATTATCTCATAATTCACATGAAATGGTGTTTAAATGAATAGAGAAAGAGAGAAAAGTGAGAGTCATGTGCTTACCATTTGGTCTTCTATAAAAAGAAAATGGAATTTCTTTTTCCAAATATAAAAGAAAGTGGGAATTCATAATTAAAATAATATTAAAAACAATAATTCTTTCCCAAATCATGGATTTAAAAAATATGCAAATTATAGTGACAAGAAATAGAATTAATCATTATCAAACACTTTATCCTTTCTTTGTAGTCTAATAACTTAGATGATAAGTCACTCAGCTCATATTGCTGCTTCAGCAGCAATTTGTTTTGCTTTTGAGCCATGGTGGGCTCTTGAAGTCAGATGCATTACTTATTTGATGCATCTTATCTTTAAGTAATTCTTATGACTTTCATTTTGGGTTTTTTTTGCTTATTGTTTCTATGCTTTTCTTATTTATTGTTTGTAATAGTAGTTGCAGATTGTGTTGTAACCCCTCACAGGGATGATTTATGGTTCATCCCCTGATTTTGTTCTTCTACCTGTGCGTAGTTGTTTGTTTCTCCACTTAGGTGGGTGTCTTTGATTTCTTTGTGATCAATGAAATTCCTATTCTCAAAAAAAAAAAAAACTTAGATAATGGATATTGTAAGGTGAGATTATTGATTCGATCCCTCCACTTCTCTCTTGATTTCCCAGTTGTTTAAAAAAAAAAATCATTATCAAACACTTTAAATTAGTGTGAGTGAGAGGTATACAATTTCCTCAATTTCATAGCAGAATATTTTATAAGAGGGAGAGCTAATTAACTTAAATATATAACAAGAATTATTATTTTTATAATAAATAATTTATATTTAATTTTGTAGATTTTCATCGTTATTTTTTTTTTATAAATTATAAAAAATGATAATCTTTTTTAACTCCCATCTGCACATTCATTGATTGATTAGGTGATTTTTGAGCCTTCTCAAATTAATTTATGGCTCCACGGATTAGGTGATTTAGAAAATTAAGTATAGACCTAATTAATCCAGGAATAAAAATTGATTTGATCCTATCGTCCTCAATTTTGTGAAATTTATTTTCACATGATTAAGAAAAAGTAATGTTGTTCATGGTTGTACAGTCCATCAATAATTAAGTCAAAGTCATATAACCTCACTATTACTCTTCCCTGAATAGTTCAAGTAGCAAAAAGTATGAAATTGAGAAAAACAGGGTTCAAACCCTACATCCCCTCTCTTCTCCTTATAATGTTGAGATAACCATCTCTACTAATTGTTTTAAAAACCTCACTATTAATAAAAAATAATAAAAGCATGCAATGACATAAACTCACAGATCATCATGTCTAAAATTATTTTTTTAAAGTTTTATAAATCCTTCCAAATCTAAGTTTATTTCTTAAAAGTTATTAATCTAATTTCATCACATTCACATCATTACAGTTGATTAGCAATTAAGGGTTGAAATTAGTGTTAAAGTCTGTCTTTATTTATAAATTTTTAATTAATTTGTTTATCCATTTTCATTTGTCTTCTAAATTTTTTCAAAAAATTATTTTTTTAAAATTAAATTTTATTTTTTTGGTCAAGAATCTTACACAAGTTAGCATTTGATAATGACTTTTGATAAAGAAAAAGAAAAAGATTAAGATTATAAGGGTCAATCTTGAACAGGTTTTGAACACACGTGTGATGGAAATGGACAGCAATTACGTGCAATTTCTTTTTTTTTTTTTTTTTTTTGGGGTTGTAGCCTTGTAATTGTAGGTGTGAATGTTTGATTGATTGATTTAGAATTGGTCATAGTAACATATACCAAACAAGAATTTTTCTCCTCTAACACAAATTCAAAGTCATAACCGCAAAACTAGCTTCCTCCTTCATCAATTCAATGACCCCCCCATTCCAAACAAGACTACTAATTACATTTTCTACCTATATAAATATAAATATAATTCTCATGTTACTAAAGTTGAATTTTTAATGGTTGATAAAAGTATAGTTTGTGGATCTAATACTGCATTAAACATTTGCATAAAGCTTAACAAGATAATGATTATAAACTGAAAATATATTTTTTTTAATAAAATTTTCAAAATTGAGTTTAAGCTTGAAATTTTTATACTGTCATTTGAGTATACCAGCAATTGTTGAAATTAGTTGGTAGAGATTATCCTCACTTAAGTAATATTTTCAATTCGAGTTGTGGTGTATATAGTCGTATCAAATTAATTGTTAGAAAACTATTACCGTTTTTATGATCCTATTTGGATCAAACCATATTAGTTGGAATCCAGTGAACTCTATTATCCATAGTTTGAACAAAAACAAATAATTCAGACGTTATAATTAATAATTATATTTTTATATTTAATATCTCCTACATCTAATAGCCACATAAATTTCAACTATTTCTAAATCGAACTGGATGGGCATATAATAAAGAAAGAGAAAATTCTTTAAACATTTTTTTATATTAGTTAAAAAAAATTTCAAACTTCCACTTGAATCAACACGTCGTGGTTGCTAACTATACTTTCTTTCTCGTCTATATGGTAAAAAACTTTATGGCAATCAGTCCAGCCACGGGGTAGGGGGAAGAAAAAGAAGTTCCCAAAGCATGGGGACACTTCCACTGTAGAATGCGGCTTAAAGGGTTGTTGAGCAAACATAGCTGTGAAAATTGGACAAAAAGACAACTGGAAAACCAAGGTATTTTTGGGAGCATATGCTAAAGAGTTGAGTATAAATATAACCAAAAAGAGGGTTTTTTTTAATCCACAATTCCACTTAGATTTTTATATTTATACTTCAAAGATGCTTTTGTTTGGCTGATTTGCTTTACCTTTATGGTTGTTATCATGCAAAAGAATAGGATTTTTTATTCTTAATTTTGTGCTTTGAATAGGAGAATTATGTCATGTATGATGCAAAAACACAAGTACCTTGAAGGGATTTTTTCAATCAACAAATAGTTTATTATTATTTTTTTTCCTCATATGCTAGGTAACTTGTTTGGCTGAAATACAAATATACCCACATGCCAATTATGCAAATATCATAATGAATTAAATTAGCCCATAAATTTTGTCTAAGTCCTAAGTTTCTCAACTTTTAGATAGGAAGAAGAAGAAAAAAACACTTGTAAAGCCAATAGCATAAAGGAGAGGGATCACCTTAATGGTCAAAAGCTTCTCTCCACTCAGTTGTGAGACCCTTGACTTTGAATTTACCTGCAGAAAGAGAGAAAAAAATTGCAATATAAGAACCACCCAATAAAAAGGTAGTAGAAAACTTCCTCAGTAACTTCAAACTAGTAAAATCCAATCATATGATCCTTATCCTCTTAACCCGCATGAAGAATATCTTCTTACACATCATAATTACAATAAATAAAACACTAGAGAATTTGATTCCACCTTTCTTTTTCTTTTTCTTTTCCTTGTTTTCAATCCAAGCCTAGTGCGCTGCAGCTTGAATTAATATCCTGCGATTGGTCATTAAAGTTAACATCAAGCAGTTAGCAGGGTTTGACCAAATACAGGATCATAAATGAAATATAAATATAAATGTGTTAGACTAGTCAAAAGGCATAACAAGCATGCAATAGCTAGCAGATTCTCAACTAAGATGAAACTGTATTGATTGTGACCCCCTGTAGTTTTCCACGTGTAGTTCACCTAATCTATAAGCTAGTAGCTATCTCATGTCAAATGGCAATGCACCAAATTTCCAATCTCAGACAACCTATAGTGAGTTAGGCCTGCATCGAACTCTGGAGTACAGAGGTTACATGGGTTATTCTCAGTTCTCTTAGCTAAAGATCGACCACTCAGGAAACTGAGTTCATTTTCAGCTAAGCAAGAATCATGGAGTTCTCAAGCTATAAAGAATTTAAGATGATGATTATTCAAAATTTAAACAATTAATTGCAGCATTTTCAGGTGCTTAACTACCTGTTAACATACAAAGATTTAGAATGCTTAAGTTAGTGCGCAGTGGAAAATAGCAGCTTTTGTTGAAAAATGGGCACTTCTCAAAAGAAAACTGTTAATGGCAGCTGCAGGTCATTTTCTATCAACCCATAACACACTATGACAACACAGGTTTCACACTGTCTGATCCCATACAAAAAGAAAAATACATGCATGAAAGCATCACAAATTGTCAGCCCAGTCTCAACTAGATTGTGCTGAACCGTGATTCTGCATTAAAATACATGCACTAGTTTCCACCTGGGGGCCTACCCGAACACAGTATCAAACCATTCCTTCAATACTTGAGAAATATCACATAGCATAAAGATGAATAGAGTGATGGTTGTGCTCAATAACACAGTATCAAACCATTCCTGCGACCCCCTTTTTCTTATAGTTCCCATCAATTGAAGCATAGATCATTACTATCGTTGTGTGCTGCAAATCATGTTGATTGATTCACTCTAAAAGCTGTATAGAAACATTTCATTGTTTATTGACTTGATATAATATGTTCCAATCTTATTTTCAATCAACATTTCCCTAACAAATTGACAAAAAATTACATTAATCTTTTTCTCATCAAAATACAGGCTACTAATAGGATATATACAACTTTTTAGCCAATCCATTTAAGTTATATGAAAAAAGTCTTTAATAAACACCATCCAAAAGTGCAGCAACGATTGAAATTTATGTTTTGCACTAGATCAAGCAACAGAATTTCTTCACCAAGTTGCACAAAAGCGTGCACAAATACAATTACAAGTTGAATAATCTAGCCAATTATCCATCTAGGAAACATTGAAAAATCAAGCGGTTAAAATTGGTGAATTGCAGCATACCTTTTCTAGCTAAGTCTTAAACATCTTAATGTACTAAAAAATGAACTCCAAGATTAATCGACTAGGAAATAGAAAATTGGCCACCTACTTCAACTGCAAAGGAGAAGTTAGTCCAAGAAAAATAACCAAGTTCTTCCACAAGTTGGCGATACCTTCCTGTCACAAAAAATGATTACCTTGTTCATTTGTGAACTGTACGTGTGGATTCAAGAGGCACTGGTTCACTTTCCAACATGGTCATATCTTTCAAGTGGTTGTTGAGTGGTAATTACCTTCATGATTAGACAGAATAAAAGACAACCAGTATCAAAATGACATTATTAATATAATATTATTAATATAAGTTGTCAAAATTAATATAAGTTGTCAAAATGCCACTTCCTACAATCAACAAAAAGCAAATAAAAACCAATGTTCATTTAACCTATGAGTGAATGGCTGAAGCAAGAACTATTGACTTTTAAAAACCACATCCTATGAGGGTTTCAGTGATATCACCGTAAGTCATAGTAGCCACTAGCCAGTTATTTTATAGTGATGGATGCTATAGGTGAAGAGAGTGCAAAACATTTGGTACCTTCAAGAAATCTTAATAAAAGTTTTTGCACTATCAATTCCAACAATGATTGCCACTTCCATTTCATTGCCCAAGTTAGTGTTGTGCATATGCGGTTGACTTATTTGACTGCTAAGTACAATGTAATAATGCAACTGAAATCCTAAGATACCTTAACTGTTAACACCACAAGCTGGAACAATATCTTTGTTAAAGAGGAGAAAAATAGATGTCCAAATTGCAAGTAAATGCGTCAAAATGTCTTGTGTATTACAAAGAGGCAATACAAAAGAAAGGTATACAAACAACAGAATGCAAAAGGAAAAACTTCCTAAATTACTCATTAACTTGAGGACGTCTTGTGTCCATAAATTAAAACAGAAACATTCATGCACCTGTGTGAATCCATGGGGCATTAGATGCTGCAGGTTGTCAGTATCCAAACACATTTCTGTTCAGAGCTAATATTACAAGTGAACCTACTGCTCCCAAAATGAAAATCCTCGCTCTCTTACAACTGATCTGGTTTCAGCTTGCCGAAGAAAACCTTTTCCACAATTAACCCCCTTAGAGATTGCTCTAGTTTGATTGCCTAATTGACTACAATCAAATTGATCACCTTTTGATTCTGTAATCTGAGACTGAGCTATTTGCTTATTGGATAACCATGACTGAAGCATCTCATCTATCTTAGGATCTGCCAATAACTGCTTTTCCTTCATATCCGCATAGTAATTGTATGCTTCCTCCAACTTTCCATTTAAGAAGAGTCCATGTATTAGCACAATATATGAGCTACGATCAGGACCTATCCCATTGTCACTCATCTCATTCCACAACTTAAAGACATTATCAAACTGACGCCATCTACAAAATTTTCTGATCAACATGATGTAGGTATCAGTAGTTGGTTGGCAGTTCAATTTTCTCATTTTTTCCAAGAGTGCAAAAACTTCTTCCCCTGTCCTAAGAAAACGAAAGAATGCATGATATGTTGGTATAGTTGGAGAATGACCACGCTGTAACATCTCATCAAATACCCCTCTAGCCTCATCTATTTTTCGTGCCTTACATAATGGCTTGATCAGTGAATTGTAAGTGACAGTATTAGGAGCAATACCCTTCTCTTCCATTGTTTTCATGAGATTGATAGCTTCATTCACATGCCGACCTTTTGCAAGAGCATGGATAACAGCATTGTAAACCTTCCTATCTGGTTCAATCTCCATCTCTTTCATCCGGTTATATAGCTTGAGGACCTTATAAAGATTACCTGCTTTTGAGTAGCAAGATATGATACTTGCATAAGACACAACGTCATAATGGATATGCCTCTTGCACATTTCCCTCCAAACTCTCTCAGCTTCACGGGGACTACCGATCACATTACACCACCCATTGAGCACAATATTAAAACTCTTCGTATTAAACGGGAAGACATCTTTATTACAAAACATCAAGTGCTCAGCATCTTGAACATTCTTGTAGCGGCAAAGAGCCGATAGAAGACTCTGAAATTCATCAATCCCCACATCAAATTTAAACCGCTTATATGCATAAAAAGTGTTTATAGCTTTACCAACATCATGCACTGCACAATATCTCCTAATCATAATAAGCAAAGTCTGCGGTGTAATGAGCGATATACCAGTCCTGACACCTCTCATCTCATCAATCAATGTCCATGCTGTATCAAATTTTCTCATTTTACCAAGAATAGAAATCATAGCATTATATTCACGTACAGAATGTGAGTAACCTGGCTGCTTACCAGCCCACAAAAAGAAAGTAAAGGCCGCCTCCCAATCATTTCTTACTCGAGACAGTACTTCTACGACCAGCTCTCTTGAAACCTTGACACCACATTGTTCAATCTTTTTCTTCATTTCCACAGGATTGCCAGTCAGTTGACGTAGACTATTCATAATGATTTTCACATCTTGAACAAGATTGTCATCTTCTGAATTCAACTGTTTAATGTCATCATCATCCTCATCATCATCACTAGCATCACCATGATCACTCTCACTAGAATAGTCTTCACAGTTGTTGGGAATAATATTTGGTGGAATTGGGGATTCAAGATTTGAGGAAGAGAAAGCAACTGAAAAATTAAAACTCAAGGGCTTTGTAGTATTATTAGTGGTTTCAATGTTTGAAATTGCAAAAGGGTTTGGCTCCACATGAGGTGAAATGAGATGATGGGTAGTACCAAAAACTGAAAATTTCTTTACGTTTGAAGTAATAATCCTGATTGCTCGCATTTTTACTGTTGATCAAAGAACTTTTTTTTTTTTTTTTTTTGAGAATAGATCAAAGAACTTAATAAGCAAAAGCAGGGCATAAAGACATGATCAGATGAATGGAGCACAAACTGTTTGAGTAAATGACTGAATGAAAGAAGAACAGAGATTTTCTTTTTCTTCTTCTTTTCTGTTAGAACCAAGAACTGAACAACAATAAATTATACCTGTCTTTGTTTCTTTAAATTTGCATAGAACAGATGAGAAGAGTTGCAAGCAACGTACAATTCGACTTCCCAGAGTTGATCTCCACTCCCATTCCCTTTTGTACATATGCTCAGCGCGCCAATTGGGCCTTGTTAACATGTGATTAATTCAATCTATGGCCCTTTACATGTTTTTTTTTTTTGAAAAAAAAAAATTAGATCCGAGTAAAATTGAAATACCATACCTCACAGTTTGATAGTATCACTGACTGATAATAATGTTAAAAGATTTTGATTTGAAACTATACCATTACATACTGTCATTCTGGAATTAATTATCGTTTCTCCGTTCAAGCATAATAATAATTGTCGTTTCTGCATTGGAATTATTTACTTTCATTACCCCATATTGTTTCTTTATTCTTAGCCTTTTAACACTTCATTCTGCTTTCATGTCCGTTCTGCCAACATGCCGAACACCTTACAGCAGGAATCAGGATATATCATTTAAATTGCTGAGAATATAAACCTCTTTTAATTCTACTTCAAATCTTCTGAACTAAGGCTGTAACTTGGTGTTGTAAGCTCAAAGGAAAAATGGAGCAAACGTGTTCAAGACAACGCAACGGTCGTATCATCATTTGTTTGTCTGGCGGGGCCAACAAAATGAACTAATCGAATCGAATCTCTCTCAAAAATCATAAATCAGAACATTGTGTATCGTAATTACAAATCAAGATAAATGAACCTATTTCTTTCTCTCATTATTCCCCTAATATAGGCCAAAACCCGGTTTCCATTTCAACTTGCTGGCAACTTCTTTCTGACATTATAAACTCTTTTATATCTGCTAAAAACTGCCGATGTTGAGGAACCTGATGTCATGAATTTCAACCTGATAACATGTAATTTCCATCATTTTGATAACGACAAAGCCTCTATGGCACTGCCTAGTGGCCATGCTGCTTCAACAAGGGAATCACGGTACTTGACTTGCTTCACCAAAGTCATTGTTTGCCAAGGATCAAGACCTGTACAAGTAGAGCAATCATACAAGAAAGATAAGAGTCCTAGCATGACTTATTTCTTTAAAAGCAATTGTGATCATTGACAACTTGCACAAACTCAGAACACTTACCAAATCCATCTACAAGCAATGTATACTGGTATACGAGATCCATGCATAAGTAGGGCAGATTACCCTCCTCTACATGTGGATATGTGGATTTCGCATTCTCGAGTTTCAATTCACAAGCGCGCTTAGCTTCCTCCTCAAAATTCCCAGGATGAACTTTGGCGACAGGTTGAGAACGATCAATAAAACCAGCCTACAATGTCGGTCATTTGGTTAAAAAGTTAGATAAATAATTTGCAATTTTAATAATTTCCTCATTAACCAAAAACGAAAAATCATTAGTACCTCAGCAGCCCTGTCGAAAAAAAATGAAGCAACAAATAAATTTTTTTGTCCATCCCCTCCACCACCATTCCATATTCCACCAAATGTGCATTTCATGTGGGTACATGTTGTTTCATTAACTTTCAGAGCCTTCAAAGCAAGGCTTCTGCATCCATCAAAGCTTGAACCAGAAGCAGGAGCTGATGCTTTATAACCAACTCCCCCATAATTGTAAGCCCCTTTCAACGCAAGGTAAAAAAGAAAATTATAATAAGTTTTTTATTTGGACAAGTTAAATAGCATAATCCATCTGCATTATTCCCAGAAATAGTCAAACTTCACATTTTCCTTGATCACCCTAAACAGTCAACTATATCAAGCGATGAAATTAGATAACAGAATATCCTAAGTAAAATCTTGATTTCACTACACTTAATAATAATATTAACGATGGCTTCAGAAAAATGATGACAATGCACAAAGTTCTAAATATTATGAACACATATAGATCCAAGTAATAGAATACATCGACTGTAATAACATTTCCATAAGATATCTTACATGGTTTTACAAGCCCTCTCACCTTTGCAAGAAAGTATGTGAAAAATATGCAATGGCTTAACTATAATAGCTAAAAAAAATGAAACAAGGAAGCACATAGTTTGTCATTTTGCCATGCAATTACAACACTGCACCCTGACCAAAGTTCTGATTTCAAGAATGCTAAATTGTTGGCAATGGGTACCATAAAGACAATTGTCTTTTACATCTCATAAAGCATATCAATCTTCTATAAATGCATATTATGCAGAAGAAACTCTTGTTTTCAGAACAGGAAAAAAGTTCATATAAGCAAAGTGTTTTAAACATACCATCATAGCCGTTCATAACGCAGGCATTGTCAGAACCTTCAGAAACCTTCAAAATTTCTGCTCGAGCTGCTAATAAACCATAGTGAAGGTAACTGCATATGCAAATGTCAAACCCATATTAATCAATCTCATAAAGAATTTCCCTAATGCTTCAAAATAATGTGAATACTTGTGAAACATTACCCAATCAAAATGAAATAAAAATCCATGATTTAAGAAAGCCATTTAAGGTAATTACACAAGAAATTGTTATTTGCATAACCATAAAATCAGTTTATTAAAAAAGAGAGAAACCTGTGAACATAGAGGTAATAATCAGTCCCCATCAGATACATTTCTTTCACATATGTGTCCTCACCATCTGGTGGAGCCTTTGCAGCATCTTCCTTAGAGATAGCATATGCCATTTGAACAGATCCACCGCCTAGATCAACCACTCCAACCGTATCAGAATATGACTTGCCCAATCTGCCTAACAGGTAATTTATGGTCACCTGCAACACAAGAGAGAAGTAAGGAAAGGCCCTATAACAAGTAGGATATCAGTAAAGATATAAAAGACCACTTTACTATCATCAAATCATGACCTTTTTACATGAAATGAACTTGGAATTCATGGGTCTAATAATTCCCTAAAACTAGTAAAAAAAAAAAATGCTTACTCAGGTTGAAGGCAAACACGTGATAGGTCTAAGGATGGTAATCCAGAAAAGAGATAGCAAATAAATCAACACCCAGCGCTCTCAAGCGAAGGAAAAGGAACATGTAAAAGGAAATAGAAGCAAGGGAAAACTAGTTCAAAAATTAAGATGGATCATGATGCCAGGGTAAAACATAAACTGTATCAGTAAATTACAATATCATTCTCTTTATATTTAGCGGGGTTCAAAAGCAACCTCAACCTTTCTCTAGATAACTCACTCACATTACCACTAGGGTGGTTGGCCAAAATGGTGGGTGAAATGGACAAAATATATTTCCAGCTATAAGATATAGCCAAAAATACTATAATGTTGCTGATCTGGGTAGAAGCCCAAAATTACCATGTTGTAACTATGGGATAATAACACATCCGGGCACTAGAGGGCTATGCTAGTAACTTGAATGAACACCACCTTGTTTGTCTGTGTCACCAATGCCAACCGACAGAAGAAGCCAAAGATATATATCAATAAGAGAAACTACTGGCCTTTGGCCACTTTAGACGCCCTAGTAATTCTAGAGCTATGTCACCAATGTAAAATTAAAAACAGAACACTAACCAATGGGTGCACCGTCACACTCCCCTGCCACCCTATAGTTCATGAGAACACACTAAAAAAACAAGTTGCCTCAGATTTTTTGCTATTGCTGTATTTGCTAAAGATGTGCATTTTCAGAAACCTAAAAGTTTAAAGCATATAGATGTCATGATTTGAAAAATAACTTGCACGAGTACAACTTTTGACGTAATTGAGGAGCCAAATGATAAATGCTTTAGTAGTCAATACAGTATACCCATTCATAAGAACCTTCCTGGGAGCCATCCAGAACGGTGACTCCATCAGCTTCAGATTTCAGGGTACTCCTGTCTCTCAAAAGATCCCTAACCTTAAAACAAGAAAGCAAATAGCTATAAATACAAGATCAAGATAAAGAAAAATACTATAAGAAACAAACAGAAAATGGTGAAAAAAGCCTTACTGCCTCCAAAATTCTATCAGATGCTTCGATCCCCAATGCCCTTAAACCAGCAGTAGCCTACGTAGACATCAAAAAGACAGTTCAATAAATTACCAACACACAAGATGAAATTAAAGAATCAAATTGCTAACATTCAACATAAGAACAAATCCAAATTCACCCACCCCCACTCTGACAGGTGTGTTGGACCGCTGATCTTTAGGCACAACACTTTCTGCTTTATCAAGCAATGAAAGAAGAGAATTTGCAGCAGACTGTGGATCACTTGCATATGCACTCAGTCCCGGTTTAGTCTATATAACAAAAAGACGAAAAATAATAGCCATAATTAGAACACTAATTAGCAATTACACATTTACTGGAAAGCCTATAAAATGCAAAAATTCAATTTCGTTTATTCTCATGTCTGGAAGTTGCGAGAATTCAATTCTGGAGAGGCATGTATTAATTTCTTTCAAACACATTTCTGTTATTCCAAACAAGTAGTAACTGTAATTTATTAACACGAACTAAATTCAACACAAAAGAAAAAACAATACAGATCTAAGTGAAATTATCAAAATAAAATCAATCACCTGAACAAAAAGCTCGAGATCTTTACCGATAGGAACGAGATCCATTCTAAGATCAAAACAATAAACATGAACTCTACTGCCAGAACTTCCGGCATCAAAAATAACGGCATATCTCTTACCAGCTCTCAACTGAGGCGACATTTTCCTATTATTAATCTCATAATCTTGTACAAGAGTCGTCGGAGATCTACTAGGCATAACAAATAAAACAAACACAATCAAAACAACCGGAATCGAAACCACAAGCAGAATGCTGCGGAAGCGATGGATCTTATCGGACAAGGACTCGTGACGAGGCAGTGGACGCTTCATCGTCCTTTCAGAAAACAACAAGTGGTGATGGTCGGAGTGAGTGGGGGAAGTGGCGGAGGCGGAGGAAGGAGGGAGGGAGGAGGAGATGGCGGAAGAGGAGGAAGAGGAGGAGGTGGAGGTATCGAGGAGTTCAGCAGAGGAAGGGGAACGGTAACGGATCTGGCCGTTGGAGGTAACGGCGGAAGAGGCGGCAGCGGCGGCAGTTGCCTTCAAGGAATGCGCTGGTTCCTGTGATGGATCCAGCTCTCCTTGTTTTTGGTTTTGATTTAATGGATAAATAATAATAACAATAAGATGATATTGGTGGAATGGAAATGAGGTGGCGGAGTGGCATAAAAAGGGAGTGTTTGGATGGTGTGAAAGAGAAGGAGAAGGAGAAAGAGAGAAAAAGAAGGGAAGAGAAGGAATGAGTGACAATGTCGTTTTGATTGGCAGTTGTAATTGGGAGTGGAACGAGCGACCGAGAAAGGGACGGATGAGGAAGGAAGACGACGCGGGTGGCTTTGTTTTTATTTTATTATTATTATTTTTTTTTGCGCGTCTGCGGAGTTTTTTTTTTTTTTTTTAAACAACGTAAACAAAGAGGTTTGTGCAATTTGCTAATTCCAAGCTCTAGATGTACGAATTATAAATTAAAATATATTTTATTTAATTATTTTAAAATATAAAAAAATAAAATATTTTAAATAAATCAATTAGATAATTTTAATAAAGTAAAATTATTTATTTTTTTAAAAATATTAGCTTGTAATGTTTTTATTTTTATAAAGATATCGAATGGGATATATTTATGCTCAAAAAAGGATATATTTATTGAAAATAAATATTCAAAAGTGAAAATTAATCTTGTTGATAAAGTAAGATAAAATAATAAAGATAATGAATCAATGTTCAGACAAAAAAAATAATACTAATAAAGTAAGATAAAATAATAAAGATATTTTTATATCAATCTACGTTAATTATTTTTTTTTTTGGTAAAATCTTAAAAGTGCGCTATATATATATATAGTCAATAGTCATTTCTTAAAGCAATATCCTTGCTTTTTCCTTTTTTCTTCTTAAGAAAATAATGCTCCTAAATCTGATTATCCAGAAAATCTTTAGCTTTAATTCCAAATATAAGTATCTGATTTATTTCCAAATAAATATAAAACTGTGAATCTGATTTATTCCAAATAAATATAAAACTGTGATGATGCCAACATCAATATTTGTTAATTTTATTCCCTATGAGTCGTCCAAATGACAAAAAATATAAATATCCTATTCAAGAGAGCAAGTTCGAACCCACCACATTCTTTTTTTATGGTGTTGAAAATTAACCATTTCTACCGGTTAAAAAAACATATTTGTTAATTTTCTACCAACTTACACCAACTCCACAACAATGTGTGAAATTATGCAAATTCCACATGACTTTCTGTAACAGCACACTGAAGTTCACTTTACATAATAGCTTTCCTGCAAAGATGCTGTCCATCACTGCCTTGTAACTTTCCTGATGGCAATTCCAATATTTTCAACCTCCATGAATGAATTTGCCCTTGAAATGCCATGATAATGGCAAGTCATGTTCCAATGAAGCTGCATTACATCACTACAAAATTCTATGCCTCTGCCTCTTGTCAAGAAGCAGATAACAGCGACAACACGATTATTTCGGAAGGGGAGGAAGATGAGAATGAATTTTCAATTGCCATCAGTATAAGTAGATAAATGAAGATAGTTTACACATTGAACCAATTTTATTACAATTGAACATGACTTTATCAACTAATTTAAGTAACCCAAGCTAATTTTTCCCTTTCAGGCTTTCTTCGGTTTTGGTGCCCGTGGTGGGAAGATCGTACGGAAGACTGAAGCAGCCAATATTGCTCCTATGAAGGGGCAAATCCAGTACACATACAAGTGCTCCCATGTGTTGTGCCATTTGTTTATGTATGCCCACCCGAAAGCCTGCAGAGAAACAGTAACTTGCATGATTCATGACGGAAGGTAATGGTCCTTTGAAAGGAACAGAAAGGTCCAAAACTAACCAAAGCAGCACATAAGAAGAATAAACAAAAGCAAACACTTAAGCAATGTTAATGAGACTGAGCATTTACACAATATATACGCATGCCAATACTAAAGAGTTGTATCATCAATGACAATGTGACTCTAAAAGTGTCCTCAATGATTCTGATTTCAATCAAACAGGAAAGGGCAGCTGACCCTAACATTATGCTCCCAAGGGAGGTGGCAGACACTCATGCTACTAACCAATAAAAACTATTACATATAATAACAATAGTTATCAATCAGCCCTTCAAAAACTCTTGTCAAATGTCAACTTAACATTACAACACCTGTCCTTCATCTCCTTTCCTGCACTTTAACTGCATGCAGGTACAGGGGTGATCCTGAACTTATTCAAATTACTATAGTCATAACAAAAGTCATCACTGCATTGCGTCAATTCAATTCCAGAGGACGGGTGTCTGGATGCAGTATGCCAATAACTCTTAAACATTACACTAATACACACACACATAAGCCCGCAAACCCCACACGATTCTCAATTCTCATTGTACAATTTTTTTTAATTCCTTGCACTAATTTATGCCATGCACCCCCTCCTAACCAAGTGATAAGATTTTTGCTTCATCCGCTCTTTCAATGCGTTCCCCTTTTTTGCAATAAATCTAACAATAACAGTCCGTGACGTTAGTTACCACCAACAAAAATCACGAGTGTTCTGGTTAGCACCACCATTATGTCCAAGCAACTACCAGGTCTATTATGCCCTTTACTTTGCATATAACTCGAGCAAATTTTCCAGAGGAAAGATTCATATCCGTAGTTTGCTTTTTCTTCCCTCTTTTGCAAACTGAGTAACTATGACAGATAATTGCTGTCTAAACTGTAAATTTCTCTGAATCAGCTATTAAAAAAAAACAGAGAAAAAAAAAACTAGTTAATCTCTTTTTCATGATTATTTAAGTATTGATCCAAATATTGGAAGGAAAAATTCCAGTCAACAGAAAAAGAATGAATCATGTAATTCATTTCGTCTGAATTTGGTGCCAAAGGATAAGCAGGATCTCTCTTCCATTTCTTCTTCGAGAATTAGAAATGGATAAATCAAGAACATATGGACATGATGCAAAAAGAGACTACATGACCACATGGCCAGAATTAAAAAAGACAAAAATCTGTGTGTCCAAACGTCTCCAACACAGTTTCCCTTAGTATGGTATTGCCAGTCATCAAAACTGTCCTAAGACATGATAAAAGCTAGAATGCAAGGGGCAAAGAACAAAATGAAAAAGAAAATTAAAGAGATAACATTTCCAACTGATACAATGTATTCAACATGACATGAAAACATCACATTTGTTATAAGTTAACATATAGTTTATATAAATATTAAGCAGTCATAACAAGCTTTCAAACAAATAACGCAAAGAAGCTAAAAAGCAAAAGTCAGTCACAATTTTGGACAGAATATTGACAAAAATTGAACGCAATAGAGCATGTGGAAGTATGGTCGTGCAGTGTATAAAAGTATGAAACAAACCACCACACTCAAATCATTTGATCAGCATGCAAATCATAGAAAAGAACCATCTCCTTGTCATTTATATCATGGTAAGTAATGTGAAAATATTTGAAAACACTCCATATTATTAAGATAGAGAAACCAAAGCAGTAAATGGTTCTAAATATAAACAAAACTTGGCTACTCACATTAGCCGGATTCATGGCAGGACCGGTGTATTGAGAACCCATGACAACTAATGTTACAGTCACAACAGCAATCAACCAACTCTGCACAAATGGGTTTCGAGAAGCTCTAAGAATAATTACAAGAACAGCAAAGGTAATTAAAAAGGTCAACACCCCCTCGGCAATGGCCCCAGTGTGCAAGTCAACTTTCAAAGCTGGGCCTCCAAGCATGTGCTTATACTGCGGAGGAATCACCTCCAAGATTGCCAATGCACCACCCACAGCACCTGCTGCCTGCCAAAAAGACATCAAGAAACACATTAGCAACATCATAAATTGTGTTCCTTTAAATTTTTTTTTTTTTGGACTGACTATTATTCTTTTAAAGTCCCTTTCCCTGAAAGATAGATCACTGTAAAGCATTATTGTGGATCCATCTAGTTTCTTTTGAAAACCGCAAAGTGTTACAAAAAGTTGTAATCTTGTTTCTCCAAAAAACATTTAGGTTCTTCAAGAAGTCCCTAAAGAAAAATTAAAGAAGAAATCTTTTAAGACAAGAAAGGATAAAAATTGACTTTAGGGCAAGATTCAGTTTAATAATTTCTTCTCTTTCACAAATGACACAAGCAAGTACATAAACGCCGATACGAAATCAATAAATCCGAGCATTAAGCAAGAATAATTGAGGGAATCGATTCATATTCTGCTATTTATGTCACTATGAAGCAAAAGCATAAAAAGTATAAGACTTGGAAAATTTACCTGAGCAGGGAATCTAAGAGCAACAGAGAAAAGATTATCACCACCGGCACCAGCAGCATAAAAAGCAGCAATGCCAGTAGGATTAAAACTAGCACCACCCAGAAGCCCGGCGATCAAACCAAACAAGAAGAGGAGCATAAAAACAATAAAAACAGCGATAAAACGTGAAGCCCAAACATGCTGCTGTACACCAAGTGCAGTAGCTATAAGGGTAGTAAATAACCCAATCAGTGATGAACAAAAAACCCACATAAACGTTAGCACGGCATCACCAATCGCTGCCTTTACTGCTCCCATTTCGTTAATCCCAATCAAAACCTTGAAAAGCTTCTAGCTTTGAGGTGATGTGAAGTTTTACATGCAAAAACAGCAACTGGGTAGTGGGTCTTAAATGGGTTTTTTTTTTTTTCAAAAAGAAAAAGGGAGACTTTGTTGTGGGTTTTTTTTTTTTTTTTTGAAAATCTTTGTTGTGGGATTTTGTGCTGGGTTTTTTTTTTTTTTGGCAGGAACTGGAATTATTAAAAGAACAAAGAACCAATCTCGAAACGGGGTAGTTGTGAACTACCAGATTAAAGCATATGAGGAAGAAAAGAGAAAATCACCATGAGATAATAGCTTTTTTGTTTGACTGTTCTGCCATTAAAATCAAAAATAACTTTCTTTTTTTTTTTTTTTTTGGTCAAATCAAAAATAACTTTCTTTGAAAGAAGTTACAGTAAAATTGATACTTATATTTTCAAACATATTGTTAACAGTCCTTGGTTTTATTTGTATTTTATAACAAGAGTATCTCTAATAGTACTTTCTATTTTAGAGAACATATTTTACACAATAAAGAGCATATTAAAGAATCTTTAAATATAAAGAGTTAAAAAATTTATACAACTCCAATAGACTCTTTATATTTTTAATCTTTATTTTACTTTATCCAATAAATATTAATGATTAATTTTTTCCCTCTATTTCTTTAGTTTTTTCCCTCCATTTT
>CATIWK010164158.1:0-30402 GCA_949634005.1 Mallotus japonicus
CACGACTACCGCCAAGCAATCCTCTAAAACCTATTGAATTGCGCACAACTACTAGGAATTAGGCATCCAAATCACACGAAATTTGGGATAAAAAATAATCTCTGATTATTAAGCAACGAAAACTGTCTCACAACAATGAAAAAGACAAATAAATAGGGCTACAAACGAAAACCCTAAAACAGAGAAGCAAAATACCGAAAATATCCTAAAAATATCCCAAAAATATACGAAATGCAAAATAAAACTTCAAATGGAAATTTGAGGCCCAAAACAAACGAATTAGAGGAAAAATTTGGATTGCAACAGTTATAGCTGTTGCAACCATTGTAGATCTCTGAATCAGCTTCGATTTGATATCTTATGGGCCCCACATTTCATCTTGAGCTAGGAGTTATGGCCCGTTGAAGCCTGCTTGCGCACTTGGACTCTATCAAACCCATCCATGTACGCCAAGGCCATCTGATCCACATCATAAGCCCACCAAGGAAGGTAAATTTTCCTCAAATGCTCAGTGTCCGCATTCATGTTTTTTCTTCCTCCTTGATATTTCTATTAACAACACTCCAAAACTTGTACAACAACTCTGGAGCCATGTAACCCATTGTTCCTCTTACTTTTGTTAGAGATACTATACTATTATCTGTGGTGTATAGCTTTGCAAGTTCAAAACCTGAAATTTTTGGATTCAATTTCTCGTCAGGAAGAATATTATGAGGCTTAATATCGAAATATAAAATTTTCATATCACATCCTCAATGGAGATAATCAATACCACAAGCTATGCTAAGAGAAATCTCATACATTCGCCTTTGCTTAATGGGTTATTATCACCTCCTTGAGAGAAAATACACTTGTTAAGAGATCCATTAACCATAAATTTGTACAGAAGAGCAAATTTGATCTCTTCACAACAACCAACGAGCCTTACAACATTAACATGGTGCATTTTTTCAACAGTACCAACTTCAAGGACTTGTCCAACACCACTACGCAAGTTTCCCTTGAACACACAACCAAATCCTACTTCACCAAGCTTGTCCTTAAAATCTCTTGTTATTTTCTTAATATTAGAGTAGGAGTATCTAACTGACATCAAATAATTGTTATCACTTTGCAGGAATTCTTTAATAGTATTGACCGCTGGTAAATGCCTCCATCGCCATTTATAGATTATAAACACGACAGTACATGGAACCCTACAAATGAATAAACATACACGGTATAGGACTGTAGGAAAAAAGTTTAAGAAAAATTAGTAAGACATCAATTGATTAACGAAGTGTGTACATAAATTCTTACTCCAAATAGTGAACAAATCGTAAAAGAGTAGCAACAAATAATAAAACCATTATGAAACTGTAAGAAAGACATAGAAAGTTATAAATAAATGCTGCAAAAGCATATATCTTGAGGTGTATGGTTTAAATAGTGATTTTAATTGTTGCAATATTAATTTTCACCTGACTTAAATACATAATTGCTTTTATTATGTAGTCTATTAGTATTTAGGTTATTTAACCTCTCTATTAATTTGATTTTAAAAAAAACATATGTAGAATTCATAAATTTTGTTGTTGCCACACAATTGTGGTCAATGGTACATCACTACAAGAAATTTTACAAAAACATGACGCTAAAAATCGTCATATAACATTCAATTTTCGTCACCTAAAGAATTTGGTGACAATAAGTGGCATCGTCACTATAAATAATTACTTTGTATGACGTCAAAATCGTCGTAATTTGTATGACAATTTTGTCATCTTATACTGTATATCGTCATTAAAAGTTAATATATTTCATGATGAAATTCCATTTTCGTCACAGAAACTCATTATTTTAGTGACGAAACATCTCATACTACTAAAATCATTTGATTTTATTGACGCTAACTTTTGTCATGTTTAAGTTAAAATTTTGTCACCTAAGTTTGTTTATTGTCATTAATAAAATAATATCAATGACAGTAAAAAAAGTCGTCACAAAATAATTTTTTTAATATGACGACATGAGATTGTCATTTAATGGTTAAGTAATATTACAAAAATAATTCGTCACAAAACGATCACTTTTAGTTACAAATTGATTATTGTCACTATTTGAATATATATAATGACAACCGATTTTGTCATGTTAAAGTTATTAACTAGTGACAACTTTGTTGTGTCACCGAATGCTTATAAATGGTGACAAAATAATTCATAATGAAAATAGCAATTTTTAATGACAAATTTTTTGTCACTAAATTAAGTGGTATAATGACGCAACAGTTCACCACTGAAAAATGATTTATAATGACAAAATATTCTCTGTCATAAAGTGATTATTGTTGATATTTGAATATATATGATGACAATCTATTTTGTCATGATAGAATTATAACTAGTGACAAATTTGTTGTGTCACTAGATGCTTATAAATGGTGACAAATAATTCATCATGAAAATAGTAGTTTTTAATGACAAAATATTTGTCACAAAGTGATTATATATATATATATAAGCAGTCTGCATTTATAATAAAATTAAATACACTGTAAGATAAAAATAATGTATCAAATAATTCAGCATTCGTCAAGACATAAATACTATGTCCAAAATATCTATAATTTAAAAAAGTTAAAATGCCCATAACTAGATCCTAAAATTCTACCAAATTAACACTTCCAACTTATCATTCTTGATCTTCCAAACAACCTCTAATATGCCATTCTTGATCTCCATCTCCACATATAAAAGAAATATCTGTAAATTTATCAAACAAATAAATATTAATAAAAAGAATATAATTTTAATTTTTTTAATTAAAAGTGTAAAAACAACAATAAAATAAAAGCTCATAATTTAATTTAACATATTAGAACCATGTAAAAGTGCCCTGACTTGATGACTAAAGTATGAGATTAGAGACAACAGAAATAGGTATAAAGCAGGAGCACTTAAAGAAGGAATGAAACACAACTATGTCAAACAATGTGACTATGTGGTCATATTTGATGTTGTCTTCCAACCTTAACTTGATTCCCTTTGGCGAGCCATATACATATATACATATAACATGTAATATATGTATATGTTGATCCAGAGAAAAATTTAGGTAATCATGTTATTTGTTGCCTATCTTTAGTTTGTGGTATTGGCCACCATCAATTCAAGGTTATTTTAGTGTTGGCTACTGTTTTCTTAGTTTCCAGAACTTGTTATTTCAGATTCCAGGTAAAGAAAAAGCAATTTTTCAAGAACTTCACTATAATCTTATTGTTTGGAATAGTTGGCACATTTATTTCATTTTCATTTCAGCAAGTTCCTATTTCTTCTGTTATATTTTACTTCAAACTTTATATTGATAATAAGTGTTAGCTAGACTCCTACTTCTCTTCCATCACTCTTAGTCCTTATCTTTGATTATTCCTAATCTCATATGTATTCAGTTATGCTGTTGTTTATTAACTATCCTCTCACGCTGTATTACTATATAACTGTACTCTTGTTCCTTTCATCAATACAATACACATACTCTTTTACTCTCATCACACTATGGAGGGCAATGTTAAAAACATATCACTAGTTCTTGCCATCATGTTTTCAGAGAGAGTAATAACTGTGCTGACTACCTAACTAATCTTGGAATGCTTTATATTGTGGGTTATCATTTCCTAGATTCCCCTCCACAGGATCTTGTCAAATTACTCTCAAAAGATGTTATTGGGGTGGCTAGAAGCAGAATATGCCCCATGTAATGTGTTTTAGGCTTCATGCCTCCTTTCAATGGAAAAAAAAAAGAAATCATATGACTAGTTATAGTCAAGTTTATTAAATGGTAAAAAAAGTCAAGTTTATTAAGGTTAAAGTCATCTAATCTTTTGTGAAAAAAATGAAATGTATAGTTGATCATAGAAAAATGCATGCATGTTAATTTTCATGTTAAGGATTGAATCATGAGGTGCTTAATTAATTCCTTTGAGTATAAGTTTTGCAAAAATTTATTTATATTGTTGCTTTCATTTGGTCGTTTTTGAGTGAATATATATATAGGCGAAAATTATCATCGTGATAATCATTTAGTACCTTACATTTACGTATAAAAGATAATAGTCTAAATTAATGTCTTTATATTCAGATAATGAAGATATTAGTATATGCTATCAAGTGTCACTATACCCCCACCACTTGGTTCAAGTGGTAAGGAGGCGGAACCCATGACCAAAGGTCATGGGTTCAAGTTCCAGGGACAGCGTCCCTAGGCGTTTAAATGTCTAGCTATCCGCCTAGGGCTGACTTGATCCAGCCACGAGGTCGGCTCCATTTAGTGGTTGAAGGTTCTAATCCCCCCTCCCCCCTCACCTCCCTAGCCAAAAAAAAAAATGTCACTATATATATTCCTTCTATTAAGCGATTAAAAGGACAATTTTAGCTTCTCACTCTATACAATAGATTTTTACGAGGTTGATGATACTTATAGTTTTCTCGATTACACTACCACGAATGTTTGGCTGAATGCTCCTTTTCACCCCTGAATTTTACCCTTTTGGTCTATTGCACTTCTCAACTTTTAAATTTGCCTATTGCACATTCTAACTTCTATTTTGTACTTATATCACCCATGCTTTAACATTTCAAATTTCTATTAAACACATGCATTGCCAGCGTGGATAAGTGATTGAAATCAAACAAATTCAAGCATGTCAGTGGCATTTTATCTTTGACTTGGACAAGATTCCGTATGCTCCTTTTCACCCCTAAACTTTACCATTTTGGTCTATTGCACCCTCAACATTCAAATTTGCCTATTGCAAATCTCAACTTCTATTTTATGCCTATATCACCCATGTTTTAGAGCCTGGCCTTTTTTTACCATGGTAAAAAGTAAAATGGTGAAATATTTGAATAAACTTTAGTAAATCCTTAATTACAAAATCCCTAAACCTAAAATTACAAAATCCTTAAAACTAAAATCCCTAATTCATAAAATCTTCTTATTCACAAACTCAAACTCAAAGCACTTACATCAAACCTCCTCAACAGGCCTTTCTTTTCTTCGAAACCCCATTCTTCTTCAACACCCAATTCGCTTTCCCTTCTATTCAAGTCTCGTTCTATGGTCTTTCACAACTCTGTCGCTGTAGCACCATCCTCTGCGTCCAACATCACCAAAGAGTGTTAAGTCTGTGAAGGCTAGACAAATCATTAACAACAGAGGGAATCCAACTGTTGAGGTTGATCTTATTATTAATGATCATTGGTGATATAGGCACAAAATAGAAGTTCAGATATGTAATAGGTAAATTTGAAAGTTGAGGAGTGCAATAGACCAAAATGGTAAAGTTTATGGGTGAAAAGGAGCATTCGGCCTACTGAAATATGTCCATGTTAGCATGACATTTGACACGTCAGCGCATGTTCTGTACATGCACTCTAATGCTCTAAATCATAGGTGATATAGGCATAAAATAGAAGCTGAGATATGCAATAGGCAAATTTGAAAGTTGAAAGGTGTAATAGACCGAAAGGGTAAAGTTAGGGGTGAAAAGGAGCATTCGGCCACTAATGTTTGGCTCAGTGACTAAATTTCTATAGTGTCACTCAAAAATTTAAATTTTTCACCCCAATTTGTAATGGTAAAAAAAAATACATTGCTTGCAAAATTTTAAACTGAATTTGATTTTAAGATAAATTTCATATTCTAACAAGCAACCTAAAAGTTTAAGCTATTATATCATATATTATTTATTATATAAATTTTATACATAGTGTTGGTCCTCCTTTAAATTAATAGGTATAAAATTTTAAAATTTTAATTTATTGGAGGTTTAAAATTACAAAAATTCAAAAGGCCTAAATCGATCAAATCAAATAAAAAAAATTCAAGTTCAGTTTTAAATCTCAATCTCATTCAATTCGATTCAATTATTTTTCTAACATTTTTAGTTTGATTCGATTTTGTATAATTTTAAATCAAACTGATCGATGGATACTCCTACTATTAACTTCAGTTTTTATCAAATTTATTTTGAAATTTTTTTACCAATAACCCATTTAATTTATATTTCATTTGAACTATATTGTCCTTGTTAAAATATAACTAATAAAAAATAATTCATTTTAAATTAAATTTAAATAATTATCTATGATAAAATATATATTATTTTAGATTAATATCATAATTAATAACTAAATAATTATAATAAGTAGAATTTAAATTATAAATCTTGCTTTTAAAAGGGTGTTTGGTTCAACTCATATAGGGAACTTTCTCATTAAATGACTAAATTATAGGTGTTTAGGGAGATTTAAAAATCAATAGCTAAAAGTTTTTTTTGTCCAAAACAACCCTAATTTTTCACCAGCTCTATATTGAAATTTTTTTTTTACTAGTTGATAATAGTATGTGAATTTATCTTTTATTTGTATTAACAAATAATTTCTTTTAAATTAAATATATATGATTAATTTCAATTAAATGTATATAAATAACTTATACTTTATAATAAAACAAATATTAATTAAATTAGAAATAGAGGTCAATTTCTCCTTGAATTTTTCAACGAAGATCAGATTAGCTCTTTTGTTACCTTTTGAACCAATTTAGCCACTGAACTATTTAATAAAGGTCAATTATCCCTAACAATTACACTTGCCCCCTTACTTTTTGATAGGTAGACAAAAGACCCCTTAAATATTTGCAAACACCTCCCAAATGTTTAACCTAGTTAACAATTAGTCCTAATTTGAGTAAAAAATATTTTTAACAAAATAAATTAAAATTTTTAAATTATATTTAAAATCTAAATTTTTATATCATATTCTTTAAATTATCCACCAATTTTTTTTAGTAATTTTAAAATATATACATTTTATTTTATATCTATATTAATTTTATTTTTTAAAATATATATTATTAGCTTTTAAAATTTTTTTATGACATTTAATTAACTTAATAAATTAATTCTTATAATTAATTATGATGTAAAATATTTCAAATAAACTTGAGTGTTATTGTAATTTAAAAAAATTAAAATAATGAATAAATATATTTAAAATATATTTTGTGCATAATTAAATTTATATATTTATATTATTAAATTTTATATGATATAAAAATTTTTTTAGTTTTAATTATAATTTAAAAATTTTATGTTTTTTTGTTAAAAATATTTTTTTACTCAAATAAGGACTAATTTATTAACTAAATAAAACATCAAGGAGTTGTTTGTAATTGTTTAGGGGGTCTTAATTTCGTTTACCTGACAAAAATATAAGGGGACAAATATAATTGTTAGAGCTAATTTGACCTTTATTGGATAATTTAGTAGCTAAATTGATCCAAAAGGTAACAAAAAGGCTAATATGATCTTTGTCGAAAAATATAGGGGAAATTTGACCTTTATTTCTTTAAATTATAATAGTAGATAAATAATTATAAAATTTATATATATTATTTTCTTTAAAAAAATTTATTACTAAAATTCATATTTTAAATTTTAAAAATCATTTTAAATAGTTTTTATTAATAATTTTAATAATACATAAATTAAAATAATAAATTATTCTTTATTACTGTATGCTATTTTAAATAACTTGTACAACTAAAAAATTATATAAAATGCATAAAACTATATTTAAAAATAAATTATACAATTATTGATCATTTGAGATGCTAACAACGATAATTAAGAAAATTTTATCAAAAGTTTGTATTTATTGGATACAAGCTATCAGCTACCCATGACACCTATCAGTTTTTACCACTATAAATAGTTAAACCAAATAGACCTTATATAATTTTTTATATAATAATTTTAATAACATGACAATTTAAAATAATAAATTATTATTTATTATTATATACTTTTTAAAATAATTTATATATCTAAAATTTTTTATTAAACATATCAATTATATTTAAAAATAAATTATATATATTTCTAATAGTTATTTCATATATTAATAATAACAGGTAATAAATTTTTATTAAATAATTTATATTTATTAACAACTATTGGCTAGTAACTATTATAAAAAGAAACCCATAAACTAAAGAGAAGTTTCAAATTTAATTCAATCAATATATGAGAATAAATATAGGAACATATTAGAAATGGAATAATATTTTGTATCACTATTAGCAACGGTGAATAGTACTGTTACTAAAGCAATTTTTTTATAAAATCTTCTCTCTCATTTGATTAGTCTCTCTGTATTTGTGTGTGTGGGGGAGGAGGAAGAAAATACTTTTAAAAAATTTACCATAACAAATGGCAACTACAAATATTACCATCCACATGTGAAGAACACACGAACCCGAAAACTTAAACCATAAAATTGGAGTCTCAAACATCATAACTTTCAATTATAATTTAATCACGAGTGACGTAAAATTCTAACATATATTTTATTTATGCATAATACATCTATGATTTTATGTATTTGTCATTTTTTATCAATTTAACACTTCAATTTATAGTTTTGTCACGTGAACTCACCTAAAATATAATTTTGAAACCTCTATCAGCATACGTGGCATAAAATAGTGAATTAGCATGTGTCACATCTTAAGAATTTGACTGACCAAAAACTGCAAGTCGATGTATCAAACTAATAAAAAGTGGCAAGTACAGGGGATGATAAATGCATTATGTCATCAGATTAGTGTAAATTAATGCATTTCAGACAAATTTAAGTGTTAAAATGACAAAACTACAAATTGAGGTGTCAAACTGATAAATTATGTCAAGTATAAGAGACCGCAAATATATCATGCCTTTTATTTATAAAAATTCAAAAGTTTAAATTAGATGTAGGGATTTATTTTTCGAGTAACAATAAAGAATTAATATGTTTTTTTTCCTAAGAATTAGGAAAACAAAAATATGCTCTTAAAAAAGTCATCAAAACATAACAATTTAGTTTTCTTCCCCGTTAATGCTATCAATTAACAATGATAATTTTAGCTAAAAATTAATAATTATAATCTTATGAGGTACTAAAATTGATTAGGTGATACTCTTGCTCTTCAAAATGAAAATATAAAGATCCTTCTAATTGTTAACAACGTGGTGCCTTTTTGGCCTTACTTGCTAAACTAATTACACTTAATTGCTCTGTAATTAGCTGTTGTCATGACTCTTTTTTATGATGTTGATTTTTTGGACAATGAGAGGATAACACAAACTATCAATTTCATGAACAAAGTCAAAATTGAGACTGTGCTATCCTTGAAAAACGAATTGAAACATTTTTTAAATATCAAAAGCTTCAACAATTGAAAGTGGGATCAATTCGTTCCCACAATTTGGCGACATTCAAATCTTTGAAATATGGTGTATACAAGTTAGAATTGAATTCTCCTTATGAAAAACTATATTTCTTTTGGAAGGCAAATAAATGCTAATTTGAAATTCAACCCACTGACTTTTTTTACATGTTACATACAAGTACTCAATCGTACAGTCCAACCATTCTTTTTTTTTTTTTCTTTTAATATAGTCTATGCAAGTAAATAATCTACTAATTAGTGGTTCTCCCTTCATATTCTTTAAATATATATATGTATATATATTAATCGTTATGAAAAGTTGCATTTTTCTCAAAGAACAAAACAATTTGAATTTTACAGTTGAAATCGATAATTTTCTACATATTATGAAACGGACACTCAACCGTATTGTTGAATTATAGTTAATAATGCCACATTTTTCATGTCTTTTGAATCTTCATTTTTTTGATTTAGTCTATGGAAGCAAACAAGTGTTTGTAGGTAGTCTCCAATTCTCCATTTAAAATGCTAGAAATATGCATCGCTCTAATTCCCATGTTCTTGGTTATATTAGATATGAATATATGGCTCCTAATTATTTGAGTTTGAGTTTCTTTGCATAATCTTGACTAACACCAAACAACACTACACATAAATCCAATATAGCAAAAGGCATGACAATGTCAATGGCGTTTTACTTTTCACAAAAGGTGTGACAATGCCAATGGCGTTTTACTTTTCAATCTCCCGTTTGATTGAATATCTTGAAAGAAAATGAGCTAATGCCTTTTGCACGTCCTTGCCTCGTGACAATGGCATATATTTCTATGTTTTTTTTTGCACATATTGTGATTCAATTTTTTTTTTAAATTAACATATTTTCAGTTCCCTAAATTTGACATTTTTATTATTTATCACATCAAAATTTTTTTGAACAACCATATATTGGGAGATTGGAGGGGAAGGGGATTCTAACCTTCAATCTCAACCTTGGTGTCAATCCTCGTACCAGGATGGTAGACCATCCGGCTTAGGCGGGATTGGCTATCACATCAATTTATATATTGATCATTTTAACATTTCAATTTGTTAAAAATCATTTATAAATACCTTTTATTTAATTTAGGTGTCTAAATAGTTTCACTTGAACTTAAAAATGATGCAAAAAAAATCTATAAGTCTTATTTTTAACAAGTTCAAATATTTATATGATCATTTTATAAGTTAAAGAGATAAATTGACAAAATATGTATTAGGTCTACTAATATTTATGCAGGATCAAATGCACCGAAGAGTACCGAACTTTAGTTTTGTTTCAGTTTGGTTATTAAACTTTAATTTGTATCTTTTAGATACCAATTTCTATTTAGTTTCATAACAATCACTCCAAAAAAATTAATATCTAAACAATCCAAAATTACTATTTTAATTCACAATTAAAAATTTTTTTAAAGATAAGTTCATATTTTCTATACATTTATAGAAAATAAGGAAAATTTTGGAAATTATAAATTTCTAATTTTTTTATAATTTCTAAATTAAATTGAAAAGACAAATAAATTGACAGATTAAAATAGTTTTGAAGATAAATTTAAAGGACAAAAAATTTCTGGCAGTATTCTTTTTGAAACAAAATTGAAGTTAGGTTACTAAAAAGAAATAAATTAAAATTTAGTATTAAAACTGCAATAAGTATAAAGTTGAGTGACTACTGTTACATTTAACTCTGTAAAACAATGTCATTTTTTTTAAGGATAAAGATTTGTGTAGTGAGTAGTGACGCTACAATGCGTCGCTACCCGCTACACAAAGACCATAATACCCCTAGTTCAAAATTTTTTCTTTTCATTAGATTATTAAAAAAAAATTACAGGTTACAGGTGTTTAAATCCTTGCACTACGGGTTCATCCGTTTACAACTTAGGTTTTAGATTCTAAAAAAAATATGTTTTATTTTTTTCATTTAATTATTAAAATTTTTTTTACAAATTATGGATGTTTAAATACTTACACGACAGGTTCACCCATGTGCAACTTAGGTTTTAGATTTCAAAAAAAAAATTCACTAATATACAACGGATTCACTTGTGTGCAATCTAGATTTTAGATTAAAAAACTAAAAAAAATTGAATTTTCAAAAAAGAAATAAAATTAAAAAAAAAATTGAAAAGGGCAAAATTGAAAAGTTGCAAATTTGAGTTGTACAGTTATAGTTTGGTTTATTATTGGTAATTTGAACAAGTTTGTGTATTCAAGGCTTTGTTTAATATATATATATATATATATATTATTGTTTAATTTGTATTTATTTCTTTGAAATTACTTAAAATGGTTTGTTTTACTTTCTGAAATTTGATGGTATTAAATAAAAAAAAAAGATAGTTTTTTATGGGTTTAGCTAATGGGTATAAACCTTTGTAGCTGTTTCTTTTTTCCCTATTTTGAAGATGAAATTGAAGAAGATGGTATATTTGAAATAAAAGTTTTATAGCTATTTTTTAAATTTTTTGTCCCTTTTATTATATATATTGTAATACCTATTAGCTTAAAGTTGAGGTACATGTCAGCATTTTTTAGCTCTTCATGCTCTTTTGGGCAATTGTAAACACACGTTTGTCTACTCTGGCAGGTGATGAGAGGTTAAATGGATACAAAATAAAAATTAAGAGGTGTTATAGATTAGAATGAAAGTTGAAAGGTTTTAGAAAATAATTAAGAAAAGTTGAAGGGTGAAACTACGCATTTAGCCTAATTTTTTTAAATTCCGACTATAATATTTATGTTTAAAAAAATTTATAAACTGAAAAATAAATTGAGCTATACAATTTATTCAAACAAACTCTTATATCGTATTTATTTATTTTCCTTGAGCTGCAAATGAATTGCATTTGCAGTCATGTGTTGGGTCTTATGTCTTTGTTAAAATCGAAAAACTCAAAACTGCATTTATTTCTTAAAATTGTCAACTATTTCTTAATTCAACTAATAATTTTTAGGGCATGAACTTACCTACGCATCTTACGTTCTCCGTCTGTTTCTCCATTAATTGCATCAATGAACCTAATTTTTATTCCCTGATCTACGTGCTATAGCCATAACCTTCATTTAAGTCATTAATGAAAAATGAATTAAGATTATTATTCATATTCATTTATTGCCCTGTAAATTGGCATAATCGTGCGGGAACACTAAACATGTATATTATTTTTTTAATTATTTCCGATATTCAATGGTTTATAAAAGTTCCAACTAATTCAAATTGAATCGAACACTAAAAAGAAAAAAATTAGATAAAATCAGATGAATATGATATGAGTGGTAAACTTTTTTTTTAGCATATGCATGTTTCTTGGTACAAAAAGTTTAATTTTGAACAATTTTACCACTTAGATGAATGTAAGTTTGTTGTTTTTTATTTAACATGAAAGACTGAATATATATATATATATATATATTCTTCGTAATAAAGGCAAAAAGATATATAATCATTCGAAATAAAGAACAAGAAGTTTTTTTATAAATAATTTGATTTTTTTAAATGTATATGATACTTTTTATGATTTAAATAAATATTTTTTTTATATGAACCATTGGTATTTAAGGCTCATTTAGATGAGTTTAGAAATTAGTTTTGACTTTGTCTAAACATCAATATTTATTTATATATTTTTAACTTCACCTTAGTAAGAAATTATACTCATTAGTATATTAACCTGAATTCTGTATATAAAAAATGAATTATGCTATTTTAATAATAGACTAAAATTTAAAACTATATATAATTTTTTTTTATATTCATTTCTTTGGTAAAAAATCTATATATGCTAAAATGATAATAAACAGCACAATTTTTCTGTGGTTGCAATGAGCACTTTCTTTAAGATTTCATTTTCTTCACTCGAACGTTTTTTTTTTTTTTGTAATTTCATTTTTCTTTTTAGACATTTTTTCCTTTTCTTTATTTGAAAATTCTCTTTTTTTTTTATTTGATTTTTATTATTTAGATCTTTCAGAACTGAATTTTCTTTATTTATTTGTAACATTCGTTTTGAAAATTCTAACCTGTAGATGTGGAGGTTACATTCATCACATACTAATTTCACCTTCAAATTAATAAATGTTTTGGCTTTGACATTTCAAAATTTTCTCCAACGTAACTATCAAAAAAAGGAACAATCCTTCCATTATAAATACACATTAAATAGTTATGCTAAATTATTATCAATTTATCATAATCAAAATTGAATTAAAATTGGGGTGAAATATTCAAGTAATTCCATTTTTTGTTTCGCAAATAAGAGGAACCTATTAAAGAATTTTTGGAAGATTTTTGTTACAATTTTTTACAATTTGCCTTAACTAAATTGGATAATTAATAACAGTGATTGTGATTTTCATATGTTTTTACAATATTAAAATTTGATTGTAAGTTTAATCATATGTTTGTAAATAACACTTTTCAACAACATTGACAACATTAAAAAGCTAAACAAAACATTAAGGGTTGGTTTGTTCATGAAAAATAAGGATGAGAATTTAAATCAAATGATCAGTAATTCTGATTTCTAATAGGAAATGGAATGGAAATGAAATTCTCCTATTAATAGGAATCACTCATTTCTCTTTATCCATTCCTATAGCAATCATGTCCAACCAATTATAAATTAATAAAATATTTAAATATTTTCATGTCTATAATATATATATATCAATGTACGAAGGGAAACATGTAAAATTATAGAAACGTCTTCTCTCATTATTATATGAAAATTGGATAAATTTTATTTTATCTCTAACAAGATTAAATTAATTAAAATGTAATTCTAAATTAAAAGTATGTTTCCTATTTTAATTAGATTAATTTATACTTTAATTAGGTTAAATTTTATCTTATCTCTAACAAAAAATAAATTAATTAAAATTTTAATTGTGATTTTTTTAAAATATATGTTTTTTCTATTTAATTTGGTCTACTTATATTATATCCAATCTAAATCAAATTAGATAACATAATTTTATAAGTCTTACTAAATTAAATTTAATAAATAAAATTTTGAAATCAAAATCAATATATTTTATAAAATAATTAATTATGAAAAAATATTAACGTCAAAAATGTTAAAAGATTGGTGTGTATTTGTTTAAATAGAAAATTTGTAAAAAATATAATTAATTATTATATTATAACTCTATTAAGTTTGTAAATTAGATTATCAATTTAGATAAAAATATTGAAAGAGTGTTGTATAATTGCTCAAATAGAAAACTTATTAAAATTATAATAAATTACTATATTATAATGTAATTCTATCAAAATTGAAAAATTAGATTGTCATATAAGTAAAATAATACTCTTATTATTTTAAAACTTATTAAATTAAAGTTATTAATAAAAATTAAAATCAAAATAAATTAATTTTTTTTTATTTGTCTTGTATCTATAATCATATTTTTAAAAAGTGCATATAATTTGTTTGAAAGCAGTGTTTTTGTTATATAAGAAAAATAGTTTAATTATCATTTTTATGTATATTTATTAGAATTTAATATAAAATAGTTAAAATTAAATTAATTAATTTTTATCATTTAATCATTAGCTAAAATTATAAAATTATAAAATTATTTTTAAATAAATAAAATCTCTAATATAAAAATATTGAAAAAATAATGTGTGATTGCTCAAATAGAAAATTTACTAAAATTGTAATAAATTATAATTTAATGAGGTTATAATATTATATTGTTATGTAAGAAATATAATTTTTTATTATTTTAATTTATTATTAAAAAATAACTAATGATTTCTTATTATCTTATGATTACTTATAGCCACAATATTTTTTATATAAAATTAGTTTTAGAGTTAAAAAAATATTAATTATAAAAATATCAAAAAAATATCATATAATTGTTTAAATAAAAAATTTATCAAAATTGCAGTAAATTATAACTATATAAAGTTTGTAATATTAAATTGTTGTATAAATAAATAATACTTTTATTATTTTTATAAATTTTATTTGATTAAATAATAATAATAAAAATAATATCAGATTATATATTTAATAATTTATTTACTATTACAAATGTAAAAAAAAAATTATTCATGTATGAAGCACGTGGTTATTTACTAATATATATAAATGTACAAAGAGAGATATGCAAATTTACAAAATAGTCTTTTCTATTTATTATATAAAAGTTGAATAATTTAGTAATTTATCAATTAAAATTTAATTAAATTAATTAAAATTAAAATTATAATTTAATTAAAATAGTATTTCCTATTTAGATTAGTTTAACTTATAAACTTTGGATAATTTAATAATTTAAATATTCTATTTTGATTAAGTTAATTTCTATTTAGATAATATAAAATAATTAAATAGTATATTCAGTTCTAATTCAAAAAATATATATACTTAGGGAAAACCATCAGTTCTATCTTAAATTTTAAGCTGATTGTCAATTGAATGCAAATTTAAAAATCATTTCAATTTACTCATTCAACTTTATAAATCTTGTCAATTGTATCCAATTTTATTTGAATGATATAATTGTATTTTTAAAAATTACTTTTAGATCTCTACAAACTGAATTTAACACTTATTAAATTTTTTTATCCTTTTTTTCTTATAGGAAAAAAAATAAGATTGAAGAAAATATTTTTAAATTCTAATTTTGTTACACTCAACATAAATTTTAAAATTAATTTTTGAATATTTTCATAAATTTTTATCTTTTTCACTAAAAACCCCTAAACTACTTTAAAATTTACTTATCAACTTTTAATCACATTATTTAAAAATTTTCTAATAGAGGTCAAACCAAAAAAGTATAAGATGAAAAAAGAGAGAGAGAATTTTGAGATACTAAAAATATTAGTCAAGAATATAAAAATAATTAATTTTAAAAAAAATGAAAAATTAAAATTTTATTATTATTTATATTGATAGTTAAAGGTGCTTACTTTATTTTTTTTATTAATATTAGTCTATTTAAATCGATTCACAAGTTATCACTTTTTTATTTTTTTTATTTTTAATTGATATATAAAAAAGTTAAAATTTTATATAAAATTTTAAAAATTAAATTTTAAATTTATTTCAAAAGTGGTAAGATTAAAACTTGAAAATATTTTTTAAATTTGTTTTTTTTAAAAAGAAGAAAAATTAAATAACTATCAAATTTATTTTATAGGGATCTAAAAATAATTTTTAAAAATACAATTAGATCCTTCAAGTAAAATTGGATAGAATTGACACAATTTATAAAGTTGAAGGATCGAATTGAAATGACTTTCAAAGTCAAATTTAATTGATAATTGACATAAAGTTCAATTAGATATATAGAACATATCATTTTTCCTTATATTTACTATTCCAATTTGATGAACTTTTATTTGAACTAATATAAACTAAATAAATAAGAAAGTTAGAAATTTTATTGAAGTTTAATAAAAAAAATAAGTATAATTAATTTAATTAAATTTATTATTTAAATAATTAAAATTAAAAAATACTGAAAATACTAAAAAGGCGATGTATATTAAGTGAAAAAAGAGGAACAATAATGTTCAAAATGTCAAAAATACCCAAAAAAACTTAATTCATAATAATGAATTTGATTAAAGTTTACCAAAAATAATTAAATTTTGTAGTTTACTATAAATTAATATTTTTGTAGTTTTTTTAACATTTTTAACATTATTTTTTTTTGTTTTTTAGTAATTATATATCAATTTGGAATATTTTTATTTTAGTACTTCATTTTTCAATTGAATTGTTATACAAATAAATAGTACTTATTATTATTATTATTATTATTATTATTATTATTATTATTATTATCATCTTTATAAATCAAAATTTAATCATCAAAGTTTATATTTAATATTTTAAGTACTATCATGAGTGTAAAAAAATTTCTATTCACTTGCAGAGCACGTAGTTATTTACTAGTATTATTGAAATTTATAAAATAAAATACATTTTCTAAAACAATAAAAATTATAATAATATTTTAGTAAATATTAATAAATAATTTTTATAATAGATAATTATAATGTCGATTTTTAATATATAAAAATAATTATAAATACTTTCATAAATCAATAATATTAATTCTAATTTCAATTCTAATTACGATTGCATAGTAAACCAATCATTTTCATTAAAGTTTTTATTTTATTTTCAATTTACTTTATATATCAAAGGGAAGCTTACCAAATAGAAAATCTTTTAATTATTTTAGTCCTATCTATAAATATTAGTTGCATAAAATTAGTGTCCTTGCCCAATTTCAACCTACTACTGAATTCAATTAGTATCTGGTAGCTACATGGTACCATGGCATGGTCTTTGCCTTACCTACCACCATCCAAAGTTGTTTACGTCAAATCATGCACCTAACCTGCAGCCACCACCACCATGCCCCTAGTTCCTTCTACCAGTCACAAGTCGTTGCATTGCATTCATTGAATTACAATTTCAATAATGAAACTGTCTACATTGATCTCCAGCAATCTGAAAATTAAGATATTTCACCAAAAAAAGCTGCTTTGGATATATATATATTTTTTTAACATAAATGAGAAATTTTAATCAATAAGAAGAAAATTTACAATAAACATATAATTATATCAAATTTTTTTCTCAAATATATGTATAGCAACATCAATAATTATTAGCCTTAATAATTATTTCACTGTCTCCTACAAGTAGTTCAAATAACAAAAGGTGTTGAGGAGAGTAGGGTTAAAACCCCACCCTCCCTTTCATTCCTTTTATAATGTTGAAAATTAATCATTTCTACTAATTAAAAAAATAATTATGAGAAATGTTAAAACTCAATTTTCCTTATAATGAAAATTACATGCATATATCACTAAATATCATTAAATAATTTATCACACTGCTATAGATCAAATCATATAACTAGGACGATAGGAGTTTTTTTTAATTCGAGTGGTTTAATTCTACATTACAATGAGAAAGAGGAGGAAGAAATGGAAATTCTGCTCTGCTGATTTGAATGTCCACATATTTTACCACATTGACTATTTATAAGAGAAATTAAAAGAAGTTATATTAGTAAAAATAAGAATATTGTGCATTTAGATCCACCAAAATTTTGATCAAGCTTCATTAGCTAACTTCTTGGATAGCTAAAATCACCACAAAACTCTACGCACCAAAAAAATTACTAGTTCTATTGATATAAGGGGACGTTTGGTTGGTGCTCTCAATTGGAATGGAAATGAATACAAAATAAAATAAAAAATAAAAAACAAAATGTTTGGTTCACTATAAAATTGAAATGAGAATCAACATCATTTATCACTTAAAATACATCTATAATTATTTTTTATATATAAAAATTAACATTATAATTATTTTTATACATTAAAATTAACATTATAATTATTTTTATACATTAAAATTAATATTATAATTATTTTTATACATTAAAATTAATATTATAATTATCTATTATAAAAATTATTATAAATATTTATTTATTAAAATATTATTATAATTTTTAAATAATTATTATAAAAATTATTTATTTTTGATAAATATTTTTATTTAAACATTTAATACATATTTTTATTAATTTATATGTTTTATTATAAATTTTAAAAATATATATTAATATTTAAATATTCGACAATTCGTAGTTAGTTTGACTTGATTTTCAAGGAAATCAGAACTCATTCCTTAAGAATACAAAGGGAATGGTGATTCTCATTTTCTATTGATGGGGAAATCACATTCTTATTTCCATACTCAATTTTAGCCAACCAAATAATAAGAATCAGAATCGTCCATTCCGATTTTAATTCTCACCCTTATTTTTTACCAAACAAACAACCCTAATTCATTACACAGTAATAAAATAAGAAAAACATATAAAAATTATGAGATTAAAGAAAATGAACCTAAAATATACCAATTAAACTTCTATTCAACCCAAAAACTCATACTACTAAGTGGAAGTATTAAGTTGGTGTATAAACTCACTGATGTGGGTGCTTAACTTCAAGAAAATGAGATGGAGAAAATATGTATATATAATCTCACAATACAACCGAATAATTTGAAGTTTGTTTTGATAAAAATTTGTTTGTACTTATATATTAAGACTTATCTAATAAATTAGTCGAATCTAAATTAGGCAAAATATAAAATGATAAATTCATGAACAAATTCGAATAAAAAATGTTGAGCTGACTAATGATTTTAATATAGCAATAACTGAATATCAGATATATAATATATATTCTTGCTTATAACAAATTTAACGATACTTATTTAAACTTATTATTAAAATAAATTTGTTTAGACTCAATTAATCTCGTGATATCAAGTTCAATAGTAAACAAATCAAGTTTGAGCTAGCTTGACTAGACTATATTCCAACTCACTCTTAGAATTAATATATTTTCATTATGTTCTTAATACTACATCCTGAGAAAAACTGATTTCACAACCCAAAAAGTGTTTTGTTTGATTCCCTAATTTTATTTTTTAAGAAATATACTATTCGAATTTGAAAAATAAAAACTAAAATGATAGCAAGCAAGTCCTTAAATTCATTTTACATCCACCCTAATTTTATATCAGGACATTGATAGCATGACCTCCTGCTCCATTGCCATTATCATAGCATAATCAAAGGATCTCTTTGACATGCGTAAACAACGCACTTAGAGGCAATATGGTCGATCATGCATCCAACGCTTGATCTTTTTTTTTTCCCTTATTTTACGTGTTGCTAAGGTTCAATAGTACTCATTTTTCTTGCATGAGCAATCTCTTGAAACATAAATTAAACATCAACCCTCATTGTCTACTGTATTTAAAGGTAGTGCCTGTCAAAAACTTCATCATCAGGGCCCAGAGATACCAACAGAGCTTGTACTTCGAGTTGGAGAGCCAGAATGTATCCGCAAACGAACTCAAAATCATGCATTCTTCCAATACTGCTACTGCTGCTGCTGATACATGCAGAGGCAGCACAGGCTCAGGATCCCAAGTCGCTGGGGGATTGCTTAGCAACCTGCGGTGAAGACATGGTCTCATGTACAGTCAAATGTGCATCAGAGGGATTGCCACAACTGGCGTCTTGTATTGGAGGGTGCGGGGCTGATAACTTCAAATGCATGAGCAAATGTGCCGGTATACCCATCACACTACCATCTCCGTCTCCACCACCTGTGCAGTAATGATTCTATTCGAGTTGGGAGTCTTGACATACATCAAAAGTTGGCAATCAAGTTTTATCATGCTAGTCCTAAATAAATAATAATGCACTTATACTAATAAAAAAGAAAAAGAAAAAAAAGGGACTCTGAGTGCTTATCTCCCAAAAATAGAGTTTGAATGTTTGGATGTGGAGATACCAAATCCATATCCTTAAATGTATTATTGATCTGTAATGAAAAATGATAATTAACATACTCTTGTAAACAAGCAATGATTCCCATACAAACCAAAACAAAACTTGAGAGTTGAGATAACAATTGGAATAACACAAGTTGTTCTAAAACAGTAAAGCAGGTGATGTTCAAGGATAAATACCCAAATGCCATTTCAACTTTATTGCAGCGTAATGGTATATACAAACCCTGAACCCTAGTTTTGTCGCCCTCGGCTTCTCTTTTCCTCAATACCCGACTGAGAAAATCTAAGTCGAAGAACATCCAGTGCATCTTCTATCTTCACATCTTTAAGTGCCAGTAGAACCATGGCATGGTAGAGCACATCTCCCATCTCTGAGGCAGTACGTGTACTATGCTCATTCTCCTCTAGTGTTCGGCATAACTCATCTGCCTCCTCCCTAAAAAGCACATGATGAATAAAGACTAAAATTGGGAGGAAAAAAATCCAACTATCTTTCTCATAAAACTGAAGATGCTAGAATCACTTTATAGGAGTTGCAGAGCTGTAAGTTTGTAATAGATGAACAAGAGCAAGTATAAAACAGACCAAATATCAAGTTCTAGTAAAGCCAAATACCTGATTTTTGAGCACAGTAAGTTGGGATTCTGTAGTAATCGCTTGGTCCAAGAGGGTTTTCCCTCTTGTGGCACTGCCAATTCTGCTTTACGCTGAGAAATTGTAGACTCTAATGAATACAAAGTTGTCAATACCAACCTATTCCCCTCATCCTGGCATGGATAATCAAATTTGTTCAAATCCCTACATTGACATCATTACTCAATTAAACCATTTTTTCAGGGGACATAAGAATTGCAGACCTGTTTTTCTTCTAAGATGTCGTCAACTGATGTATAATAGCAGGTTTCTGACCCCGTATGGCAGGTAGGTCCATCAGGCTTCCCTAGGTAAATTATCTGAAGAAGAGTTCATTAAATAAATTTAAAGCAGAATGATCGAATAGTTCATGAATTTCAAAAACAAGTTGGTAAGAACAAACAGAGTCATGATCACAATCAAGAAAGATGTCATGAATGTTGATGAAATTCTTGGAAGTCTCTCCCTTTGTCCACAAAGATGAACGTGACCGACTGTAAAATGTTGCCTTTCGGGAGGAAATGGTTGTGGCTAGTGCATCCCTGTTCACAAAGCCTTGCATTAATATGGCTCCCGTGTCAATATTTTGAGCTATAGCCACTGCCAAACCCTTCTCATCCCATTTCACACTGTCCAACAAGGTTTCAACCTATAATTAGACAGTTAGATATGCTATTCCTGCTTATAAGTACAGGCATATCGAACTTCAAACCAAAAGAAAACACAAGGATATAAAGGCATGCATAAATAAATGATGCAAGAGTATGTTGTTTGTCGATTGTATATTAAACTGAATTGAGGGCAATGACTGAATTGTTTAAAAAGCTAGATCTGTTCATAACATAGTGAGAAAACAAGAAGCTGGTTTACCATCCCACACATTCATTAGCAATGTAAAGCGTAAACTAGTGAAAGCCAAAGGACATACACAAATCAAATTGGCAGTAGTTAGACTTTTTTTCTTCAATTGCTTTCCATGTTAAAACATTATATGTAGAGCAACCATGAGTTTAAAGCTAAAATGAACAAGCAGCCTCCTCTTTCCACAATAATTGCAAGCAAAAAAATACAAATGATGTGCATTGGAATACAGGCTTTTGGCCCTTCGCTAATACAAGAGGAAAGAAAAATTAATATTAATATATAGTCTCAACATAAGGTAGAATGTGGAGTCCAGATGTAGCTCAAATAATAATCGAGTGCATATTACTGGGCAACGATGAACACCTCCAAGAGACGGTCAAGAGACAAATTGTAAACCAATCTGTCATATTTCCATCCCTCTCTATAATTTTCCAGACATGTAACAATCCCTACCACAATAGAAAAAGGTAGACATCTGACTATGTCTGGTGGACTGAACTGGACTGCGGAATCAAAGACATCCAACAGAAAAGCCTCACGTTTTCAAGAATTAGGCAAATGTAGAACCAGAACTTGAACATATAATAAAAATATGTATATATAGGGTCCAGATGTAGCTCAAATAATAACAAAACATATATATTACTGGGCAACGATGAACACCTCAAAAGAGATGGTAAATAGACAGATGGAAACCCATCCTGTCAAATTCCCTTCTCTTTCCTTTAATTTTCCAGACATGTAACAATCCCTACTACAAGTATAAAACACAGTAGGCATCTGACTAATGTCTGGTACAAACTAAAACTACATAAATATCAGAACTTCAATAATTAAACTGAAAAAAGTAATAATTTTTGACAATATCATAATGCTATTTGAGGTACCCAGATCGAGCTAAAGATTTAAACAATACCTTGGATTGCAGAAAGAAATCTTTATCAGATTTCTTGGCAGAAGCAAGAATTAAAGGAAAGGTGATCGCTTTCTTGACATTGTAATCACCAGTATGAAGGAAAACACGGTTTCTTGAACAAAACCTAAGAGATTGAATACAATGTACTGATGAAATTGCCATTTACAGATTACAGAAAGGTTTGGAAAAGAACAGTGAAACTTTCTGTATGGTTTTTGAGTCCTCACATCAAAGATGAACCTAGAAATGGACCCGTAAACAAAACGATGATTGGTGTGAGTAGAATTGAATGATGCAACAACAGAATACAAAAAAAAAAAATGGAGAAAGTAAAGATCACCTTTCCTTCTTTTAAATTGCAACAGCCGCCAAGTCCAAACTGCTACTACACTTCAGTGCAGTGTTAGGGTTCAGCTGCAGTGTTTAGGGTTTTAAAGGAGAGGGTGCTCGTCTCAAAAAAAAAAAAAAAAGATAATGACATCCGCCCGTAAGATTTTAAATTTTCACAATTAAATTCTGAATAAAAATTCCTTAACAAGTAAGTCCTTGTGATTTAGTCTGAAAAACAATTTCATCCATATATTTCTATAATGAAAAAAGTCCAATTAACCCCTAACTTTTAGTGTGAGGTTTAATTAGACACCTTCTCTATTTTTTTGTCTTAAGAAACATTGCTTAATTTTGTATTTTTATATTTTTATTCTTCTTTATATATATATGAAAAAAATATTTGAAGAGTAAAAACTCCTTTTTACTCATTCTTTTTATCTATATTTACTGATACTATATTTTTCCCTTTACATGATCAATCTCTAATTATCCTTGGTTTTGACTTTAAAAATTAATTTTAGTCTACTAATATGTGTGTTTAAGTGTGCATTTAAGTTAGGATCAAAGCCATAATCAATGAGCTATAAATTGAAGTGAAAATAAAGCTATTTGGGAGTCACAAGACCCTTCATAATCTTGATCATGATCGTAAGGAGCATCACGAGCCGAGAGAGAGCCAAATTCATGTCATCTGAAGTTAAAGCGCCCCTCATAATCCTCCTCACGATCGTGAGCATCCCAATCACGACCATGAGCAAGTGGAATTCAAGTGAAGAAAAGAGGCAACGCTGCTCACGGTCATGAGCAGGATCGTGAGCGAGGAGTGTTGCAAGTATGACTTGACAGTTTCTATAACAGCTATTTTATATCTCCAACAGCTATATCTTTGACCCTCATGATCGTAAATATCAAAATTTTTGCAAAAAATAAAAGAAACATTAAATGAAGATGGAGAAGTGTTGGCACGAATTTTTAGGTCTCTAACAGCTAGTTTTGCATCTTTCACTATAAATACATACATCATTTAAAGTAGGGGTGAGCATGGTAAAATCAAATACCAAAACCAAACTGAATTTTCTTGAAATTATGAGCCGAATCGATACCAAAAATTGAGGTACTAATTCGGTTAGTTTCGATTATGATACAAATAAACTAAAAAAACTTATACACTGAAGTTAATGGTGGCTCAGTGGCAATATGTGTCTTCTCAACATTGGAGGAGCCCAGTTCGAGTCTCACATACAACATTTTTTCACACTTCCTCCCATTTTTCAACTTAAAAAACAACAAAATTTGATTAGTGATATGTGAGATTTGAACCTATGACCAATTATAAAGATAAGAAGACACCTTACATCAACTTTTGTGTGTGTGTGTGTGTGTATATATATATATATTAACGTCTAGTATTCAGGTTTCGGTTACTACCGAAAATTTGTGAATTTTGAAAAATGTAAACCGAATCAAACCGAACTTGGCTCAGTACGGTTCAGTTTTCGACTTGGTCGGTGTTTGCTCACCTTTAATTTAAAGAGTTAGAGACTTGGAGGAGCAAAATTATTATATAAAAATTATTGTGTTAAATTCATTTATTTCATAATTTTCCTTTGCATATTTTTTACTTGTAAATAAACTTTTGTTGAGTTTGTAATTACCCTTCTTGTGAGAATTGGGTGAGTGTTATATATAGGATTCTTTCATCTACTCATTCTTTGGGATTGAAGAAGTGCATAGTGAGGTTCTTTCTCTTTGAATTATTGTTGCAAATACTTAGAAAAAAAGTTTAAGTGTGAGCCTAAAAAACATTTGGTGAAGGTTTTAAGCGAGTTTAGAAAACTCATTGTTGTAAGGTTGGTGTTGAGCCTTAAAATGCCTTGTTGTAACAATTTTGGTAATAAGATTATAGTTAGTTCAATATCCTAACTTGGAGACAAGTTAGTGGAGATGTAGGTTCATTAAAAAACTAACTCCTTAATTCTTTATGTCCTAATTCTCTTAATCCTTTGTTCTTGAATTTTTTTTAAAATTTATAATTTTTTCTTGAGCCTCACTTAAAATTTTTAATTAATCGTATTCACCCTATAGGGCTCCAATACTATATTTTTAATAAAATGCTTAATATTAAAATGTATAGGTATTAGTTATGTTGTAGTATAGTTTATTTTATTTACTAATTGAAGATGAAGCATTCAAATAAAAATTAGTTTCACCTTCATTTAATTTTTTAAATTTAATTATTTTAGCTTTTATTATATAATCAAAATAGTTGATAATTAAATAAAATAATTTCACTTAAATATTGTGCTATTAAGATAATTTTGCGGATTAATATTAAAAGTTTGAAATATTTTAATAGAAAAACAATTTTAAGGACCATTTTATAATTATTTTAATATTATTTCTTTTGGATAGAGCCAAATGACCTTGAAATGTTATATTTGTTTGGAATAATAGCACCGACAGTCCTAAAAATTATACGAAATTTTCAATTAAATCCTATAAATTAAAAGTTGTTCAATTGAGTTTATAAACTTTTTAAAAATTACAACATTAGTCTTTGATTATTAAAATTGACATAAGTAGGTGACATGTCAGTCACTTTATAAAATTTTCATATTGGCCTAACGATATGTAGGTCACTTTTGACATGTTTAAAACATATCAAATGTCATTGCCACATCATATTTCCACTAAGTTAAAATTAGGATATCCGTAATTCCAAAAATATTGATCAAAAAAATGTTCTCGTCTTCCAGTTCTTGAGCTCTTCCTCCTGAACTAGGTTAGATCTATCTTCCTTTTCTTCGATCTGTCTATTTTATTCCTCCTTTAGACTAGATCCTCCCATTTTGTTCCCGATTAGCTGGTAAATGACAATTATATCGTGGAATTGCCAAGGGTTGGGAAACCCATTAACCATAAAAGTTCTGAAGAAATTGATTCAAAAGGAGCAACCGGAGATCGTCTTCCTCATAAAGACGAAGAAACCAATAAAAAAATTAGAGTTTCAACAGAAAAATTTGGGTTTCAAATACGGAATCTATCAAGCTCCGGAGGGGAGATCAGGGGGATTATGTCTATGGTGGAAAGAAGATTGCAAACTCAAAGTCATATTTAGATCTATAAATATAATTGACTCATGGATAGAAGAAGACGACTATACATGGCACTTCACGGCTGTCTATGGACATCCTCGTCGGGAGAGATGATCTGAAGTGTGGGAAGAGATAAGGTGACTAAATACAGGGCACTCATCTCCCTGGGTTCTCATAGAAGATTTCAATGCCATTCTTCAATTAGATGAAAAGAGGGGAGGTCATGATGTGAGCTTTTCACAAGTCAGGGATTTTAAAGAACTTATTCTTGATTGTCATCTGCTAGATTTAGGTTTTCATGGGGGATCCTTTACTTGGAACAACAAACAAAAAGGAGATAGGAATATCCAGGCAAGACTGGACAGAGTACTATCTAACTCAGATTGGAGATCTTTGTTTCAGTTCGCAAATGTGCAGTATAGAAGATTCTTGGGATCGGATCACCGACCCTTGATCCTAGTCACCAGACCTCCAAAACCAAAAAGGAAGAAACGCTTCAAATACGAAGCAAAATGGGAACATGTTGAAGGGTGGCAGGAAGAAATCACGAGATCGTGGTTAGATGAGGTTAACCAGGTTAACAATTGATCCAATTTTGAACTAAAAATGGAGAAATTGAGGCATGATTTAGTGAGCTGGTGTAGTAACAGAGACAGACAACAGAGAGAGCAATCGAATGGGATGGAAAGGAGAGTAGATGAAATCCTTTCAGGAAGCCTCTAAAGCAGAGATAAAGAGGAGCTAGGCTACATCTAACATGGATTACAGTCTAGGTGGCAACAGGAAGAGATATACTAGAAACAAAGGGCTCGTATAAAATGGTTACACGAAGGCGATAAGAACACTAAGTTCTTTCAACTCACAGCGATACAGAGGAGGCAACAAAATCAAATTTGGAAAATCAAAATTGGAAGAGATTCCTGGGTCTCGAATGAAGCTAGAATCAAAGAAAAAGTTGTAGAATTTTTTCAAAATCTCTACAAATGGGAACCCACACACTTTAATAATGAATTTGAAATGGTAATGCCAAAGTTGGTCACTGATGATATAAACCGGGATTTACTAAAGGAGGTCAGCATGGAAGAGGTGAAACAAGCAGCATTCGGTATGGGTAAGTTGAAATCTCCAAGCCCTGACGGATTTTCGGGCATTTTCTATCAACACCATTGGGAAATAATAAAAAATGAAGTGCACCAGGTGGTTAATAATTTCTTTCTTACTGGGTGTTTGCCCACTGGTATAAACACTACTACTCTAGTGTTAATCCCTAAGACCAAACATCCTAAAAAATTCAATGAATTCCACCCTATAAGCTGCTGCAATTTTATATACAAAGTGGTGTTAAAAGTCTTGGCCAACTAGTTGAAGAAATGTTTGCCGCCTGTAATCTTTCCCCACCAAACAGGCTTTGTTAGCGGGAGAAACATTCAGGAAAACATCATCCTGAACCATGAGGTAACACATGCTCTCCGAACCAGACTTAAAGGAAGAAGAAGCTTTTTTGCTCTTAAACTAGACGTGGCAAAAGCCTACTACAGGGTTAGTTAGGAAGCTCTCCAAAGAATCTTAATTCAATTCGGCGTCAGAAGGGAATGGGTGAATCTGGTCATACAGTGTGTTAGAACTGTCGAGTTTGCTATCTCCATCAATGGATCCTTATATCCCAAATTCAAACCACATAAAGGGATCAGACAGGGTGATCCAATATTACCATACTTATTTATTTTGGTAGCCGAATACTTGTCTAGATTGATAATCATAGAACAGCAGAGAGGCAACATTAAAGGGATAAAGATCACCAGACACTGCCCCCATCTCACTCACTCTCAATTCGCGGATGACACAGTGATCTTTGGAGAGGCGACTGACTTGGAAGTTCGGACTTACAAGAATATCCTGAAGACGTATGAGATAGCAACAGGGCAAAAAATCAATTTTTAGAAATCTGAATTGATTTTTAATTCAGGTGCCCCTATGGAGAAGAAGAAAGCGGTCTGTGATTTCTTTGAAATACAAAAGTCCAATTACTCCTCGAAATACTTAGGATTGCCTATGATATGGGGTTAAACCAAAAAGAATCTTTTCAGCTTTCAACTCCAAAGGACAAAAGACAGAATCCAAAACTGGAAGAGCAGATACTTTTCTCTTTCCGGAAGAGAAATAATGGTTATAGCTGTACTTCAATCTCTTCCCTCATTTATTATATCTATTTTTAAAATTCCTGCTGCAATTAGTAACATTATCGAAAGATACATGAGACAATTTTGGTGGAGCCAAGATATAAATACTCGAAAAATACACTGGATCAGATGGGAAATTCTAACAGAGAAAAAAACAGAGGAGGATTGGGTTTTAGGGAAATGGAAGCTTTCAATGATACTATGTTGGCAAAAATGGGTTAGAGAATTTTGTAAAAACCTAATATGCTTTGCGCCAAAGTGCTAAAAGGAATTTACTTCCATGCAGATACGTTTATGGAGGCCAAGCTTGGAAATAAAGCCTCTTGGGTGTGGTCAAGCTTGTTAAAAGGTAGGGACGTTCTCCGTAAGGGTTGTAGGTGGCACGTGAGATCAGGATCCAACATCCAAATTTGGATAAAACTTTGGATACCAACAATTCTGAATTACAAAACCACATCTTCGAGACCAACTAGTATGGAAGTTTACATGGTCAAAGACTTGCGTGATAACTAGTCCAAAGGGTGGAATTCTCAATTACTAACGCAGCTTTTTTCAACTTAAGAGAGAGAAGCCATTCATTACAATTTAATTACATCCCTTGTAATGTTGGTTTCCAATCTTTCAACCAATGGTGGCTTGCTATTAACAATCTAATGAACGACAATAACAATTCTGAGTTGATGGGATTGGCTGCGGGAATTTGCTGGAACATCTGAAAATCCAGAAATGCTAAACAGTTTAATGGTGAATTAGAGGATCCTAAAGCTACGGTGGAAAGAATTAAATTCTGGTGGAAACAGATTCAAGATGATAATAACGAAAATCCTAATCAGATTTTAAATGTAACAATGAATGATCAAAGCTCTTCTTCCAGTCCTCCGCGTAATACTTGGGAAGCTCCCCCTGAAGGCATCTGGAAATTAAATTGTGACGCCTTATTTGCAGTCAATCAAAGCAAGTGCAGAGTAGCTTATATTTGCAGAGACAGCAGGGGATCAATAATCTTCATGAACACTAGGAACTTGGCAAGCCACTCTCCTCTTCAGGCTGAGATGATGGCCATCAAGGAAGCTTTGATGTATGCTCAGTGTTTTACTAATAGGCAGATCATCATTGAATCAGACTGCTCTGTAGCAATTAACTTATGCAACTCAACAGCTGAAGCTCACCCTTGGGAAGTGGATGTCATCGGGGAAGAAATCAGAAACCTCCAAGTTAGGATGGCCAATGTTAGATTTAGCCATATTCCCAAACAAGCCAATAGAGTGGCTGATTGGCTCTCTAAACACCAATCTACAGTCTTCTTATATAATACTAGTTTCAATATTTTTTTATATATAAAATTGAAGCTTGTAGAATCAGGAGTGCACCCGAAGATCCCAACTAGGTTGGCACCCCCTTAGCACCAACATTACACTCTATAAGACTCCCTTTATTAAAATCAAATAAGAAAGAACAAAAGAATCCAATACAACCTTTAACAGGCAGAAGAAACCAAGAAACCAAAATAAAAACCAACTAATGGAACCTGAAAGATTCCAGACCAAGAGCATCATTGAGCATTAAGTTGTGACAACAAGGTAGATAAGAAGACCACCATTGAACATGCTGAAGATGAAGCCCCATTGACGCCAATTTATCTGCAACCTTATTACCCTCGCGAAAGATATGAGAAACTCGAAAATGAACTTGACTGAGGTAAGTGATACATCGTTGCCAATCAA
>CATIWK010164162.1:0-16209 GCA_949634005.1 Mallotus japonicus
CGTTCTTTTATTTGCTTGTAAATTGGACTTGTCAACCTTCAAAATTTTTACTTAATACTTGATATTTTCCTGATTGCTTATTCTTGCATTTTATTTTTATCTTTCACTTGAAGTAGCTGATTTAGTCATTAATAAAAAAAAGGGTAAGGTTTGTTCTCACCAGATGTAGAGAGCGGGAAACTTTCACTTTGTGTCAAGGCTGAGGTTTAAAAAGCTTGCTCTGGGGCAGGATAATAGCTTGCTTTGGGGCAAGATGATTTGAATGAGATTTTGGTTTGTAGTTATAAGTTATATTACTTATGTTCCTTACAATTGCAAGCAGTACTGGCTATATCTGCTCTTGAATCACAACTGCAAACAACGTCAAAATGACAATGGATTCTTAAGCTGGCAAAAAAAAAACAGTCAATTAAAGTTGGCATGCATGGCACGCTGATGCCAGGTGAATTTGGGGAGATTTTTATTGGCATTTTTTATTTAGACTGTTGGCATGCAGCATTAGATCGAGCTGGGAGAAGGCTTAGTTGTTGGAATTCGAAGCTATTATCTAGGGCAGGGAAGGAAGTCCTTATTAAATCTATTGTTCAACAATTCCTTGATATTGTATAAGCACTTTTCTTTTGCCAAAATCTCCTTGTGAAGAGTTGGAGAGGATGTTGAACTCTTTTTAGTGGGGATCAAAGACAAATGGGAGAAAGCCTATTCATTGGCACTCTTAGAATTTCTTATATAGAAGGAAGGAGAATGGTGGAATGGGTTTTTTGAGATTTACAAGGGTGAAATATAGCCCTAATTGCTAAGCATGGATGGCACTTTCTTACTAAACCTCACACTTTAGTGTCTTAGCTCTTCAAAGCCAAATATTTTCCTAGCTCAAATTTCTTAAATGCTTCACTTGGTGCTAATCCAAGTTTCATATGGCGTAGTGTGTGGAAGGTGGAGGCCTTATTAGTTGAAGGTTGTCGATGGTGGGTAGGTGATGGCAAATCTATAAACCTATAGAGTGACCCTTGGATTTGTACTTTACCTTCTTTTTAAATTCAATCAGACCCTCCTCCAGAGCTTTATAGTATGAAGGTGGCTGATATCATTCTTCCAAATAGGTCATGGAATGTTAATTTCCTGAGAACTATTTTGACAAATTCGGAATTAAATGCTATATGTAACATACAATTTCTTGGTGGTGATTTTCCTAATAAATTATTGTGGCATTATTCAAAAAATGATCATTATATTGTGAAGTTAGGGTATTGGCTCTTTATAGATCAGAACACGAATTCATCATCGATAAGACCACAAAAGGAGTTAGTCGAGGTTATAGAAGCTTAATCTCCCTCCAAAGATTAAAGTGTTTCTATGGAGACTATTGGATGGTTTCCTTCCTACCCATTCCCAATTAGTTTTTAAGGGCATTCAGACTCCCATATCCTGTGTGTTGTGTGGAACTGATGTGGAGCACCTTTGGCATCTTTTAGACTGCTCTTATGCTCGTGAATGTTAGTTAAATGAAACATGGAATGTTAGTTAAATGAAACATGGATATTTAGACTGTGGACTGGCTAGAGTTTAATACATGGCTCTCTCACTGTTTGGAAGTTCTGCCCTGTGAGCCGGTTATTAAATGAGTTGTTGTCGTTCTGTGGTTCTTGTGGAAGCAACAGAATAACATATTATAGAACCAAAGTTTTTCAACTCCGTCACAGACAGTAAATTTTGGTTTTCTTTTCTTCAATTATTGGAAACAAGCTCAACTCAAGTGGAGAAGTAGGTAGGTTATGTTGAATGGCAATCAAAGTCTGCAGAAGTGGCAGAAACCTCCTGTTAATTGGCTTAAATGCAATGTGGACATAGCTATTGCAAAGGAAAAGGATGTTAATGGAGGAATGGTGCAGTGCAAAATGAAGTATGTTCAAAACTTCATTTCTGTTAAAGAAGCAAAACCCTATGGACTCCGGGAAGCTACTTTATGGTATTTGGAATTGGGGAAACAAAAAGTCTTGTTCGAGTCTGATGCAAAGGTTGTTGTCGATGCTCTTCATTCTTATGAAGTTGATTTATCTGATTTTGGTGCTATCATATAGGAGTGTCTGTCTTTATTTAATCAAGCGGTAGATTTTTCTATCTCTCATATTAGACGTCAAGCGAGTGGGTTGCTCATAAAAAGCCTTACATGATTACACTAGCAGCTGTTATAATAAACTTGATAAACATACTGTACAATTGTTGTCTACAGTTAATAAAAGGTAATCACATAAGAGGTTAGATTAGATAAGGAGGAGATTTATCTGTATCACCCTCTCGCAAGTTGAATAGGGGAGGAAGCAATGTTCAACTTGTCTCGTAACTGGAGGAATCTATGTTTGCTGAGTGGCTTTGTCAAGCAATCAACTAGTTGATCTTGAGAAGCAATGTACTTGACGAGTAAATATTGATTCAAGACCTTATCACATACAAAGTGATAATTGATTTCGAGATATTTTGACCAGGAGTGAAAGACGGGCATGGTGGTGAGATAAGTGGCACTAATATTATCGCACCATAGGGTTGGAGTAGGCAGATTTTGTAACCAAGTTCAGTGAGTAGTGATTGCAACCATTTTATTTCTTGGACAATATTTGCTAAGGCTCTATATTCAGCCTCGATAGAGGACCTTACGACACACCTTTGTTTTCTAGAGCTCCAAGAAATAAGATTATTGCCAATGTAAATGGTGTATCCAATTATTGATTTGCGGTCATCAACAGAGCCCACCCAATCAGCATCACTGTATGCATTAATGGCAATGGAAGAAGAGCAACGAAGAAGAAGGCCGTGATTGAGCGTGTTTTGCAAGTACTGAAGAATCCAGTTTACTGCACTCCAATGTTCATATGTCAGAGCATGCATAAACTGGGAAACTTTATTTACAGCAAATGAAATATCTGGCCTTGTCAAAGATAAGTATTGCGTGCCGCTAATGATGCTTTGGTATAGGCTGAGATCATTAAATGTTGTTCTATGATGAAGAGACAGCTTCGAATTGGGACAAGATGGAGTGGACACACCTTTAGCTGCAGTCATATTTGCCTTGGACAAAAGTTCTTTTGTGTATTTGGACTGAGTTAAACGGAGTCCGGATGATGTGAAGGTTGCCTCAATTCCCAAAAAATAATGCAAATTACCTAGATCTTTCAAGGTAAATGATTTTCTAAGAGAATCAATAACATGTTGATTGTGCACTGTGGATGAACTTATTAAAATTAAATCATCAACGTAGATGAGGCAAAAAGCTTGAACCGAACCACAATTGTAGTAGTAAAGGGAAGTGTTGATTTGAGAGCCATAAAAACCAAGTTTCTGAAGAGCTTAAGAAAGACATTTGTACCATTGAACTAGTGCTTGACACAAACCATATAAAGAATGTTTAAGTTTTCAGATATAATGAGGGAATTGAGAGTGATCAAAACCTTGAGGTTGATGCATGTAGACATATTCTTCGAGTTTACCATGAAGGAACATATTAGATAATGAAGAGCACTAGAGGGGGGAGTGAATAGGGCCATTGAATAAAAATAAAAAATTAAAAGGATTCAAACAACAATTGAAAGAATTTTAAGAGGGAAGAATGAAGAACACAATGATTTAAGGAGTTTGGATTCAACAACAATCCTAGGTCTCCACCTAACTTATCCCTAAGTTAGGATTTTCAATCACCCATAATCTTATTCACAAGATTGAGTTTACACAAGAGTTTAAGGCTCACTCTTTCAACCTTATAAATAAGAGTTTCAAGGCTCCCTCTAAAACCATTTCCCAAGTGTTTTAATGGCTAAACATTTAAACCAATTCCTTTAGAATAGAATCTCACTTCCCATTTTCTCAAACCCATAAAATAGAAGAACAAGAATATCTATTCTAACACTCACCAACTCTCACAAGATTTATACAAAAATGAATAATGAATTTGAAAGAATTTTGAGAGCCTTGATTGATGTTAAGAGTAATAAGCAAGTGTCTTAACATCAAATGAGCTTTAAGAGTTGTTTATATAGACAAACAACTCAAAATAATGGTTATTATAAGCCAACAATTATGTCTCTAACGTCTCCAAACTTTTGAACATTTAAAATGTCTAATTTCTGTCAAATGAGTGCTCATAGTCGTGAGGAAGCAGTCTTGGCTTGTGAGGAAGCAATAACTAGCCGTTACCTTTGAAAATTAGTCAAAAATGCCCATTTTGCACTCACGAGCTGGTCACGATCGTGAGCACTACTCATGAGCACTCCTGTCCAAAATAGCTGAAATGCCTTAAAATAGGCATCAACAAGAGACAGCTCGTGATCGGTTCGTGAGACACTCGTGAGGAGACCTGTAGCCTTTTAAGATGATCGAATTAGCCTAACCTTTCTTCATAAAAGTTGTAGATATTTGTCTTAGATTTCCATATCATTTATCATCACCTCAATTGGACATCTGTAGCTCAAGATATTCTGAAATACTGAGAGCTGCTTAACCTAAAATGAAGGCTGCATATGCTGACTTTGAATGAAGATTTGAAAACCCAAATGAGCTCGAATTTTGACAAGTAAGCTCAATTTAAAAATATTATGATGTCTAATTCAAATGTCAAGAAGATCATTTTCTCATTATAGAGCTCTAAGGATGTAAAAATCCTTTTTGAATCTCAGAGGTCTAACTAGCCCAAAAATCCTGGTCGTGATCATACTTGAGATCAATGTCCAGAGATGTTTGTCTTTGATATCTATGCTCCATTTTGATTTTCAATAGAGTCCTAACTTATACACACTTAAATAAAATTATTAGCAACTTAAATTGATTGTCAAAGATCAAAATTTAGGAGTTTGATCATGCAAATGGTTAACATTATATGTATAAATTATTTTAAAAAGTACATTATTTAAAGTCCACAATTAGTTATTTGGAAATCCATATTAATATATTTGATTTAAATGAAAATTTTATAAAATTTATTTTTAATTTTGACTTTTATTTACAAATAAATTCTATTTAGAATTCAAGAATTTATTTGAAAATGAAATAGAGTAGATGGATGAATCTATAGAGGGATGAAACTCTTCAAATGTCTATATATAAAACTTTTCAAATGTCTATCTTTTTATACACAAAATTGAATTTTTTATCATTTAAATCAACAAACATCGGTTCTTTTTATATTTTATTAACATATGATATAAATTTTTTATATTTGACAAAAAATATAATTATATATATTATAAATTTAATAATTAAGTAAAATACATTTAAAATAGATACGAATTGAAAAAATACGCAAAAATATATCGACATTGGCCTAGTGGTCCTGGTCCAATTTGCCGTGTTAAAGACTTAGCTTTTCTGTGCAGTTATCATTTACTAAATTTCTTTCAACTTAAAGTTAGTGCTATAAGTCAGTCCAGCTACTCACCAATTGTTTAGAACTCCATTCAGTAAAAATTCTTTTAATAAAGCTTCGAGCTTAAATTATGCAAATTTTAACTCGTAAAACTTATGAACAAGGTCGAATAAAAAATTACGAGCTAACTCATAATTTTAATATATTGATAATTTTATATATAAATTTTTATTTATAATAAATATAAAAACATTTAAATATTATATCATTAGAATAAAATTAGAATTTTTATTATAGAATAAAATTCAGTAAATTTTAGATATCGGTAATTTATAAAAAAATACATCATTATTTTTTATTAACATTAAAATTGGGAGTGCTTTAATTTAATAATAAAAGTACGACTACTCCAATTAACTTGTAAAATTTAAGTTACTTAAATCTAACAATTTTTAGAGAAAATTTCAAAAAATGGTCTATTTAACCTTGTTTCCTTTATGATCCAGCCCATTTTATTTTTTCATAATTGGTTTTTGTGTTTTCAGTTTTAGGCTAACTTTTTTTTTTTTTTGAAGAGTGCTAACATTTTTTTTAGTTTTCATTTTTAGTCTTTAAGCCAACTCATGATAGCTCATAATTCTTCCACTTCTAGTACAATTCATGCAGATTTGAGCTTTAATAAAAATTCTTCCACGTGCTTTTATTGAATCTGTAGCCTTTTTTTTTTTTTTTTTGATTGCTTGTGGTTGTTATGTGCTTGCTTATATGAGTGGTGGTCCAAGGCATCGCATGCTGTTTTCAAATGTGGGACGTGGCATGCATCTTCTTTTTTTTTTAACAATTTACTGCTGTTTTTTTATACAATTTACTACTTTTTTTTAACAATTTACTGCTGCTTTTTTTATACAATTTATGCATTTTTTTTTTACAATTTACTGCTACTTCTTTTGATGCCTATCAATGATATAAGATAGGTCAGGTAAAAAAAAAAAAAACCAAGTCTGAAAAATTTTAAAAAATAATAAATAAATATTTATGTTATTTTGTCATTTTTTAATTCTTACTCAAAAGTATACTCGTATAAATTAGGTAAGAAGTGTAAAAAAAAAAAAAAACAAAAACTAATACCAAGTTTAAAACTTTAAAAAATAAAAATAAAAAAAAATCTACTAATCTGTTTATTTAAAGAATACCTAAAATAATAGACAATTTTATTAAAATCAATCAAACTGTCTCCAAACATCCCAGAAAATGAATAAATACAAAATCCTAAAAGAAAAAAGAGTAAAAAGACAACTAAAAACTAACATAAACTTCAAAACTAATTTTAAAGCATTAAACGAACGAATTTGGGCCTAAAACTTGGGTTATTATGGGTAAACTCAACAACAAAAATAAGTTTCTAAATCAGCTTCGTTCTGATATATTATGGGCCCCATATTTCATCCGAAGCTATAAGTTAGAGCTCTTGGAAGCTCCATTGCGCACTAACCTTCTATCAAATTCATCCAAGAAATTCAAAGCCATCTAGTCTGCATCATGTTGCTTTTTTTAATATTGTTGCTTGTTGTTGCTTGTTGTGTTTTTTTGCTTATTGTTGCTTTTATTGCTTTTTGTTGCTTTTGTTTTTCAGTGTTGTTACTTTTTATTTTTTAGTATTGTTGTTTATTGTTGCTTTTTGTTGTTTGTTATTATTTTTTATTGCTTGATGTTGCTTTTTGTTTTTTTTTTTTTTTGTTTGTGTGGATGTTACTAATACACCATAAAAATCGTAAATTTGTAACATATTGATGATCAATAAATTTAAGATATATTTTTTTTTGAGATAATTTATTTAGTTGTGAAATTGTCTATTACCAAATTTTTTATGCCAAATTTCTTCTTTGCTTTAATTGTCCCTGTCGTAGAGTGGGAATACCAGAATAGTTTGCACTTTAAAGAATGATGCTAGTATCAAGTGTATTATAAATTTTTAATACATCTCAACGACTAATAATGCCTAAGGTCATCTCCAACCCAAAACACAAATTTAGTGTAAATTTTACATCAAATTTGTGTTTATATAGTGTTTTATCTCCAACCCATAACATCAATTTACACACCAAAAAAGAATATTCTCAATATATTCTTTTATATCTCTTATTATTTATTACTTTTTTATTTTTTATTATCTTTACAAATTACACCTATATTTTTATTTTTTACATATTCATCCAATTGGAATATTTTTAATATATATTCATAAATTTAAGGAGATTAAATATTATATTTATTTTAATCATAATTTAGTTTAATAATTTATTATCTTAATTAAAATTTTTATATAAGTGCAATAAAAATTTAATAAAAATAAACGTTTTAATATTATGAAATATTTTTAATATTTTATGTAATGTTGGATAATGTTCATAATATTTATTCAGTGTTATTCTCTAATCAAGTGAATATAATTAATAATATATGTAATTAATATAAATAATTATGTAAATTTTAAAAATATAAATAATAAGACATTAAACTGATTTTATATTTTGTTAATTAAAAAGTAAACAAAATAAAATATCATGTAAAAGAAAATAAAATAATTAGAATGAAATTGGTCTAAAATATTATAAATGATAAAAGAAAGGACTATTACGAAAAAAATCGGATGAACAGTGTTGTGTTTTATGAACAGTTTACAGCAAAATTGTTGTAAACTATTCATAAAACACAAATTTACTGCGTGAATTGTGTAGTGATTGGAGAAGATTTTTACAGCAAATTTGTGTTTTTGTGTAGTGGTTGGAGATACCTTATAAATCTATAGAATAGTCAAACTCATAATTGCTGTAAACTGTTCCTAAAACACAAATTTGTTGTGTGAATTGTGTAGTGATTGGAGAGAATTTTTACAACAAATTTGTGTTTTTGTGTAGTGGTTGGAGATGCCCTTATAAATCTATAGAATAGTTGAACTCATAACTAATATTTATCAGTTTAAGTAGCAAAAAGTTTACAATTTTTCTTAAAATTTTGAATTCTAATTTTATATATAAAAAAATAAGTGTAAAAAAATTTTGTTCTTATTATAAATTCATCTGGCTTGAACTTTTAATTAATTTAAAAAATTTTAATTTAATAGAGTTTTGAATATAATTTTTTTGAAATAAAATATTTAAAATTTAATAAAATTAAAAACCAGTCAGTCAAAATTTTTATTACTCTCAATATGACTTGACATTAAAAAATAGTCCAGTTCTTGTTCTTCTTCCTCCTATTATCAGACAAAATAGTAAACCTCTCCACGCTCTCCAACTCAAAAGTCTTCCCCTTCTTTTTCCCCAGTTGCAGAGCAGCTCTGTTTCTTCTTCTCTTCTTCTTGTTTTCTTCTTTAGCATAGATAGAAAGATGTATGCAGTGAAACAAGCAAACCCTTTGAATTCAGTGATCAATAACAGTCATCTGAGGCGATCAGGTGGCAAGAATGGAGTAGGCAAGATGACCCAAGTTCCAACAAGAGCACTGAATTATTTTTATGCTGCTGGATCAATAAAAGCAGTGATAAGCAGTGAAGATAAGAGTACTGTAGAGTCTGCTGCTAACAAGCCTTCACTGCTGTCGTCACCTGATGGTGATGAGAAAGGAGGAGGTATTCATGTAAGGGCAGTTGTTACTATAAGAAAAAAGATTAAAGAGAAGATTAATGAAAAGATTGAAGATCAATGGGAGTATTTTGTTAATGGGATTGGTCAAGGGATCTTGATCCAGCTTATTAGTGAAGAGATTGACCCTGGTAAATTATTTTTTTTAGCAATAATGTTTTGTTATCTTCTTGTTTACTTTTGTGATTTTATGACTTGGGCTATGATCATTGATCACTGTAAAGATAGTTTTTTGGATTTTTTTTTTTTTTAATATTAGTTACTTATATTTGCTGGTTTTAGCTTTTTCAGGTTTATTACATCACTAAAGTTCACGATTTTTTTTTTATTTTTAAGTGAATCCAATAAAGTGCCGAGCTTTTTAGTGTAATATTGTTATATTGGTCATTTCTGTTCAATTGGGTGACAGATTCTTTCTTTCTTTCTTTTTTTCCTTCCTTTCTTTCCTGCTTGTTTCTTTTGTAAAGTTTAGCTTTAATTCGTGGGTATTAATGATAAAGTTTGCTGCTTTTCTTTTGTAGTGACGAACTCAGGGAAGAGTTCAGAGTCTTGTGTGAGAGGCTGGTTGCCAAGGCCATCATCAACCCATGCTCATATAGTTGAATATGCAGCTGACTTTACAGTACCCTCGGATTTTGGCAATCCTGGAGCTGTTCTCATCACCAATCTTCATAACAAGGAGTTCTACTTGGTGGAGATAGTCATCCATGGTTTTGATGATAGCCCGTTTTTCTTTTCTGCAAATACATGGATCCATTCTCAGAAAGATAATCCTGAAAGCAGAATTATCTTCAGAAATCAAGTGAGACTTACTATAGTTTCTCCTTTTTTTTTTCTTTTATCCCAATTGTTGTGTTTGTATATAAGTTAATGTCTATGTTGTTTGAACAGGCATATCTACCATCACAAACGCCTCCTGGCATTAAAGATCTTCGGCATGAAGATTTGCTTAGTATTCGTGGTAATGGAAAAGGCGAAAGAAAACCATATGACAGAGTTTATGATTATGCTCCTTATAATGATTTGGGTAATCCTGACAAGGATGAAGAGCTTGCTAGGCCCATCCTTGGTGGTAACAAGAATTGGCCTTATCCCATGCGCTGCAGAACTGGCAGACCTCCAACCAAGAAAGGTAGTGTGCTACTTCAACAAGTTTAGATCTCATTTATAGTATTTTGGTCTATACTAATTCTAAATTGTGTATGCATTGCACTAAACATTTCCTTTAGATCCTCTGTATGAGAGTAGAATTGAGAAGCCGCATCCAGTTTATGTTCCTCGGGATGAAACTTTCGAGGAGATCAAGCAGAACACTTTCTCTGCTGGAAGGTTGAAAGCTCTGCTTCATAATCTCATTCCAACTATTGCTGCTGCATTGTCAAGCTCAGACATTCCATTTTCATGCTTCTCTGATATCGACAAGCTGTACAACGATGGTCTTCTCCTAAAAACTGAAGAGCATAAATTAATCCATCCTGTATTGGGCAATGTGATGAAACAGGTTCTGAGTGTTAGTGAAAGGTTACTGAAATATGATATCCCAGCTATTATAAAACGTATGCATCTGCTTTTCCTGCATTTTTATTGCTTTCTTTGTCAACGATTTGTTTTTGTGTCTGATACGTACATATTTATGTCCAGGGGATAGATTTTCTTGGTTGCGTGATAACGAATTTGCACGCCAGGCTTTGGCTGGTGTTAATCCAGTGAACATTGAGATATTGAAGGTTACTTTTAGACCAATTTCTATCCTTACTGTTTACAAGTTGCAGCTTTTTCAAGTCCTTATGTTCGATTCTGTTCTGCAGGAATTTCCAATTCTTAGTAAATTAGACGCTGCTGTATATGGCCCTCCTGAATCAGCACTTACCAAGGACTTAATAGAACAAGAACTCAATGGAGTGAGTGTAGATAAGGTACATGTATCAGGCTCCACGTAGATGCATACATTTTACAGTTGAACTGTCGTGATCCCAACACTTGTTCCACGTCCCATGTTGTTACACACTAAATCGACATGAATTTATTTACCGACTGAACTTTGATCTAACTCCTGCATGATACCTGTTACAGGCAATTGAGGAGAAGAGGTTATTCATACTTGATTACCATGACATGCTTTTGCCATTTATCAACAAGATAAACTCCTTACCGGGTAGAAAAGCTTATGCCTCACGGACAGTTTTCTACTACAACAAGGCTGGCATGTTGAGGCCGATAGCTATTGAGCTTTCACTTCCTCCAACACCTTCTTCACCTTCCAATAAGCATGTCTACACTCATGGCCATGATGCGACAACACACTGGATATGGAAATTAGCCAAAGCTCATGTCTGCTCAAATGATGCCGGGGTCCATCAACTAGTAAATCACTGGTATTTTCATCTCAACAATGTTTATTGTTATTGGCATATGATAAATTATGCATTAATTTGGATTTTTCCATCTCTCCTCTGTTTTTCTTACGAATGCAAAGTTCGCACTTCTTGATCATTGTCTACTTTCGAGGTTTGATATTCACCAAGACTAGAATTTATGTTGAAACTGAAGTTAGAAAGCTGGAACATACAGAAGAGCCTTTTTTTTTTTTCAGTGCTTTATTTAGGTACCATTCCACTTATATCTGGGTGATTTTAAATCCTCAGGTTAAAGACTCATGCTGCTATGGAACCTTATATAATTGCAACTCACAGACAACTCAGTGCTATGCACCCGATTTACAAGCTGCTTCATCCTCATATGCGGTACACACTAGAAATAAATGCACTTGCACGGCAAAGTTTAATAAATGGAGGAGGTGTAATTGAGGCTTGTTTCAGTCCTGGAAAGTATGCCATGGAGATCAGCTCTGCAGCATACAAGAGTATGTGGCGGTTTGACATGGAGGCATTGCCTGCAGATCTTATTCGCAGGTAAAATTCAAAATGCATTTTATTAATGCCTCAAGCTTTACGTTGTTCGATGCACTAACCTACCTTCCTCCACTCCCATCATTTGCTCAGTCACCGATTGCTTTATACCTGTTTTAATCACATCCCTTAACATCCTTGTCAACTTGTGGAACACAAGCACAGTGTTGTAATTTTGATGAAATTTTCAGGGGTATGGCAGAGGAGGATCCTTTGATGCCTTGTGGCGTGCGACTTGTGATTGAAGATTACCCTTATGCTTCGGATGGACTCCTCATCTGGTCAGCTATCAAAGAATGGGTAGAATCTTATGTCAATCACTTCTATTATGAACCTAATTCTATCACTTTCGATGTCGAGCTTCAAGCCTGGTGGGATGAGATTAAGAACAAAGGTCACTGTGACAAACGAAATGAACCGTGGTGGCCTAAACTTAATACCAAAGAGGACTTATCTGGCATGCTAACAACAATGATCTGGACTGCATCAGGTCAACATGCAGCTGTGAACTTTGGGCAGTATCCCTTTGGAGGATATGTGCCTAATCGTCCTACATTAATGAGAAAGCTCATACCCCAAGAGAATGATTCTGACTATGAGAATTTTATCCTAAATCCCCAGCAAACTTTCCTATCATCTTTGCCGACTCGACTTCAAGCCACCAAAGTAATGGCTGTGCAAGACACTCTGTCGACTCATGCCCCAGATGAAGAGTACTTGGGTGAGGTGAACCAGCTACACAACCATTGGATAAATGATCATGAAATACTGCAAATGTTCAATAGATTTACTGCCCAATTAGAGGAGATAGAAAAGACGATAAATAAGAGGAACAAGGACATCCGTCTTAAAAACAGAAATGGTGCCGGCATCCCCCCATATGAGCTGCTCCTTCCAACTTCAGGTCCAGGGGTAACTGGTCGTGGAATCCCCAACAGCATTTCCATCTGATGGGTCAAATAAGTGTTTTTTAGGTCAGTATGCATTTGTGCAACTATTGTTTACGTAGTTGGTGTCTTGGTAATGGTGCATATAATGTTCTTTTCTCAAGTATCTGCAATAAGGGGTGAAAAAATGTAGGATAGGCAATATTTGTTGGGGGCATATCGTGGCTGGTACTGACAGGTCTGTGATAATATAAAGATGTAGAGTACACAAATTCAGATAATCCAAGATGGATGCTGCCTTATTCTTGTTCGAGTATTAACTAATATCAATTAAAATCATATATTTCAATGCAAATTTGAAAATTGTAATTTAGAAGTAATACTATCCTAATTTCAAGGTGAGTCAGAAACTTATAATTTAGAAGTAACACTTGATAGTGCAAATTTGATCAAGTCTTTCCTGAGCACCTTGCCTCCCGCATTCTTTGGCAGTAAATCAATGAACATAACTCTTCGTATTCTCTTGTATGGTGCAACCTGTGGGCAAGTATTTTCAATGTTATTAGTGCAAGACTGAAAAGTTGTAGTTCATCCCTTGGTAGAAGTGAAGAGTGAAGATTTAAATACCTGTTTAGCTACAAAATCCTTGATTTGTGATTCACCAATGGTGCTTCCACTTTGTCGTACCACGAAGGCTACAGGTACTTGACCTGCTTCCTCATCAGGATACCTGCTAATTTATTTCTTGTCAGATACAGTGAACAACACATCCAGCACTGGAATGGTTTTCAGGTATCCATAACACCAAAAGCACAAATGGAATCCACAGAAAAGAATTACATACGGAATTACAGCTGCCTCAGCAATATCAGGATGGGAATGAAGCAGATGCTCAAGTTCTGCAGGTGCAACCTGTAGACATTGCAACCCAAAACATAAACACACACAGCATGTGATAAACAAGCAAAAAATACTAATGACACTAGCAACAGTGCCATAGCTACCGAACCTGGTAGCCTTTATATTTGATCAATTCCTTAATACGATCCACAAAAAACAAGAAGCCTTCATGGTCAATATAACAAAGGTCTCCAGTTCTCAACCATCCTTCAGAATCCAATGTTGCAGCAGTTGCTTCTTCATCACCAACATAACCTACACTAAATTGGAAGCATTCTACTTAGAGCCCATCGCCATCATAACAAAAAACCAATGATGCATTGCTTTTGTGTATATATAAAAGCTGAAACAAGCCAAGAGAAACTTAAAAATAGAAATATTACCCTTCATAATGGGTGGTCCTCTGAGCCAAATCTCACCAGGAGAGCCAGGTGGGAGAGGAACACCAGTATCAGGATCAACAATCTTTGCTTCACAGTTTGACATGAGCTTTCCTGTTGCCCCCATAACTTGGCCTTCTTCAGGTCCTACTGTTCCAAAGATTCTTGCTGTTGATTCAGTCAACCCATAAGCCTTCATGTCAATAGTTATAAACACCATTAGTGTAATATTTATATCCAGAAAATCTTCAAAGCAGCATTTAAACACCATTACACATTATTTTGTAGGATACAATTTCGAACTCCACAAAAGCTGAAAATCTACAATCCAACTAGATCCTGCTTTTCTTTAACTGGGTTGTATTGAAAATCGTATATTTTTTATCAACTAACCTGACCCAAAACCACATTTGGAAACCTTTTCCTGAACTGTTCAACAACACTTTTCCTAAGAGGGGCTCCACCACAACCCACAACTTCAAGAGTGCTCAGATCATACCCGTCAATCAATCCAAGATCCTTAACCATACCCACAACAACTGGTGGAGCAACAGCCATATGAGTAATCCTGAAATTCTGAATTACTTTCAACATTAACTTCAAATCAAACCTCGCCATTGAAACTACAGTCTCTCCCATAGTGAGTGCCCTGGTAAAGTAAGATAATCCATACACATGGAAATACGGCACTGCACAAAAACTAACAGGAGGCCTCTCCCTCTCGGTTCGAACAGCATGACCTGCAGCTGCCACATATGTGAAGTTCCTATGAGTCAATATCACCCCTTTTACTCTCCCTGTAGTCCCTGAAGAGTAAAGAATAGCAGCAGGATCAGATTGGTAAACTTCAACTCCTAACTCTTTACCGCTGCAACGTTCACTCATCATGATGGATTCAAACCCAGGAGAGTCCAGGATAATTGTGTTAAGGCCCGAGATTTTATGAGTTGAATGCGCAGTGACAAAGGCAATTACAGGCTTGGAGAGGTGAATTTGGTGCAAAAGCTCAGATTTTGAACTGGCGGGATTGGCAGGGGAGACAATAACACCCAAAGAGAAAAGAGAGAAACAAAGAATTGGGATATGGATTGAATTAGGAGAAAGAACAAAAGCTGTATCTCCTTTTCTGAGGCCGAGATTGTGGTGAATATAAGAGGCTAAGTTTCTGGTACGAGCAATGAGTTCAGGGTAGAGAATGCTGCGATGGGTGACCGCGTCAAGGAGTGCAGGAGTAGTCAAGGGAGGAGGGAAAGATTGGAGAATTGAGAAAGCGAAATCAGTGACTGAAATTGGATAAGATAGAGGAGGAAGTTGAGCTACAGACCTGAGGCTATGAAAAGTTTTGGTTTTTGAACAGAACCCGCTTTTAGGATCAACATCAGCAGATGGGTTTTTGTTGTCAGACATTGTTAAGGTGTTTTTTCGGAGATTACAAGAAAAGTGAAGTGAAGAAGAAGAAGAAAGTGTCGTGTATGATTTGGTTTGGATTGGTTTATGAAGAAGATAGGAGTAAAAGGAGGCGGGCACAGGGAAGGAGACTGGTTTTGTTTTTGGCGGGTAGCAGAGAATGAGTTAGTGGCGGAGAAAAAGAGAGAGAATCTGTTCACCCATCTCTATAATGAGCTTCCTTTTCAAAGGGAACTTAGCTTGAAAATTTCATTTTCTCCTATTTGAAGGGTAAATTCTACCAATGGTACCAAAACTTTGCACTTAATTATAAAATGGTACCATAACTTCAATTTGTATCTTTTTGATCCCTTAACTTTAATTTTAGTTTCACTGGGAGGTCCCCAACCAAAATCCGGCCAATTTTGATGACGTGGCCACCGGAATTGCCACGTCATATGCCACATCAGTAGCTACGTCAGCAATTAAAAAGAAAAGTAAAAAAAAAGTTATGGTACCATTTTGTAATCGAATGCAAAGTTTTGGTACCATTCATAGAACTTACTTTATTATTAATAGTATAAATTTTAAGAAATTTATTTTATTTAATTATCAATTTTTCTAAATTAATTAAAATTAAATTACATATCTTATTATTTAATATTAAATATTTTAATTTGCAATTTAATTTGATTTTTTTATTTTAATTGAATTATTTTAAATTATAATTTTTAAGCAAAAAATATATTA
>CATIWK010164255.1:0-13184 GCA_949634005.1 Mallotus japonicus
CATAAAGGGCAGATTCATAAGATTGTAAGCAAAATTTACACTTCAACTCCCAAAATTAAGCCTATTTCTCTGAACCAATTAAATAGACTAGGCAGTTGAGCTAGACCAAACTCCCAAGTAAATTTTAATTTCTTTGGAGCTCTATAAATGGAATTCACTCAAGGTGGTGGCCTGCCTGATAAAAATAAATACTAATTAACACCCTTTTTACTCATAGCATCAACTACAGTACAAAAACTTTTTTATTCATAATATTATGATTTATCATGAATTCAATTTCTCAGCACCTGCGCCACCACCACAGGATGAAAGCCATCTCCCAAGTTAAACAAAAATTTCAAAACTGCTGTACCGTGCTTCAAGTTGCAAGGCATGCAACACCTTATTGAAAGTGTAAAAAAAAAAAAGAAGGCAAAGGTAGAAACAGATTGACAAGGAGCACTAGCTAGATAGAAAATTTAATCCAACTCTTTAAAGGCAAGAAAAAAAAAATGTAATATTCCTAGTCATGATCTTCCACAACAACACTGATTTCACCTCTTTCAAGAAGATCATAAAATTCCTTGCGTTGCTTTTGAGTTTTCCAGTGGTGCCTTTTCCATAAGAATCCAGTAGTAAGGCCAAGAGAGATTCCATAAATGATTTCTTTGATAATACTTGGACCCTTGTAAGCAGCAGCAGCATGTGCAATCCTACTACCAGCATGTAGTCTTTAACTGTTATTAGGACATGGGGTGTGATGGTAGTATAGGTAAAAGGATTGAAGAAGAGATTGCAGCGACAAGTAGCATCTAAGAGGTCTCGGTCCCCCACAAAAAAAGGTCGATGTTAGCTATAAGAGAAAAACAAAAAGCCATAAACGCTAACCTCTTGGGGTATGCTGCTTTGCTTTGTTTGAGAAGCAGAAAATCCAACATGGAAGACAAAAAAGGAGCAGATATAAAACAGAAAATCAATGTTATCCCAATTTGTCACTTCTCCTATCACATTTTATCTCTGTCTCCCTATCCTGCTTACTTCACATGTGATCAGCTTCTCTTTCTGAGCCATTTTCTGTAACAACCTTCAATGGTTTATATTAGGCCACCTATACCTTTTTTTCTGTTATATAAAAAGGCTTCAGCATTTGCTTAAATTGGCTAGTTTTAGGAGGCCAAGATACATCACATGCTGGACCCCATTTGTTGAGGGGACCAAATAACTTACACATTACTCTCCAATCCCTTAAAATAACCTGATCAACCATTCTTACAATCCGTTGGCTTTTATTTGGACTGTGTAATGCTCTATTTTACTTGGTTAAAAATTTGTAGGTTTCATAATTTTTTTTGTTCTGCACAGGCCTGGCAAAATGATGTGGCTGCAATTTTTGCCCACTTTTTGGCTTGAGTTACCATTTTCCCTTCATAATTCCCAGCATCCAATCATTGCTAGTGCAAGCATTTTAACTGGTTGATTTGGTCAAATAAACGAAGCATAACATTCTTCCTAATTATAGAATATAGAGAACTGTATGCTTGAATACTGTTGCAAAGATATTGGCATATGAAACAAGTCCATTGCCATGAATCATGATTGCGCTCCAAAATTAAACCTCAAGTTTGGTGTGAGGAAATGCTTGTGGGGGTCTACCTTACTTACATGATATATATACAACTAAGACTGACAATAGGACCAAAAGACATGCTACCTGTCTCTTCAAATGCTCCTCAGAATCAGAGTTAGCCCAGTATTTAAGCAAAATTCTACCTTAGTTCTTTACCTCATTTCCTACTCTGGCATTGAACTATATCATCAGTATTGAACTATATCATCAGATACCAATACAAAATTCATAGGTAATTCGCAATCAAAAGGACATAATATAGAGCCATTATTAGATACTACAATAATAAACTGTAAAATTAAACTAGTATTGAACAAAAGCTTACGTAAATAGTGATGATAATATAGCACTTGTAAGCAAAGTTAGAATTAAGAATTACTTACAGACAGTGGCGGAGCTTAACTCCGATTTTTAGGGGCCCAAATTAAAAGCATATGAACAGTTTTCTCGGATCACGTTCTAAGGAGCTAATATCAATTTGTTTAGTTTTCACTTTTTGAAACTTAGAAAAGTGTTCTTCATGTTCAACCCTTTCTTTTTGAAATTCCAATTGGTTCTCATTTTCATTTGAAGAATCATGATTTAGTGTTGAAGGTGAAGGTGCTAAACTTTTAGGATCACCAACATTCTATTTCTTGAAAAATGAATTAATAGTTTTTGGCTTAACCATGATAAAACCTAAAACATTTAACAAATCATAAGAATAGAACTTGCCCTCAAAGTATAACAAATTTAAATAAAATAATGATAATAATAGTAACAGAGAAAAATAAGATGAATTTCAAGTTGAAGTAGATTAAAATCAGTAAAAGAATTCAATTATGTAACCTTTCTCTAATTAAATAAACAAGCAATTAACAATTAATTAAATTCAATTAACCAACGAAATTAACAAAAATAATGGTTTTGATTTGGACTTACCTTGAAGAAGACTAGAATAGCCCTTCCACTTTTGTTAACTTTTTTTATTATTCTATGAATTGGTAAAGAAAGCTTCTTTTTTTTTTTTTTTTTTTTTTGAGAATAAGTGAAGAAAGCTTTGAAAGAGACACTTTCGTTTTATTTCCTATGTTGGAAACGTAGTGGGTAAACAGTAAGCTAAAAGGATAGTTTTAGTAGCTTAAAAGACTTGTTAATTAGAAGTTTTAGTCTTACATGCTTGTCAACTTAAGATAAATGAAAGTCAAGCAAGTAATTGAATGAAAATTAATTACCTACATGTCATATTAACATTGGAACCTATCTACATTTACTCACAATATTTTATTATAAGGTTACATAATTGAATTCTTTTACTGATTTTAATCTACTTCAACTTGAAATTCATCTTATTTTTCTCTGTTACTATTATTATCATTATTTTATTTAAATTTGTTATACTTTGAGGGCAAGTGCTATTCTTATGATTTGTTAAATGTTTTAGGTTTTATCATGGTTAAGCCAAAAACTATTAATTCATTTTTCAAGAAAAAGAATGTTGGTGATCCTAAAAGTTTAGCACCTTCACCTTCAACTTCAACACTAAATCATGATTCTTCAAATGAAAATGAGAACCAATTGGAATTTCAAAAAGAAAGGGCTGAACATGAAGAGCACTTTTCTAAATTTCAAAAAGTGAAAACTAGACAAATTGATATTAGCTCCTTAGAACGTGATCCGAGATTATTGTTCATATGCTTTTAATTTGGCCCTCCGAAAAATCGGAGTTAAGCTCCGCCACTGCGAGTATTGTACCATCTCTTGATAATTACGGATCCTAGCAAGGATGGTTAATGATGTATTTGCTTCATTTCTATACAAAATTTTTTTCTTTTTTTTTTGTTCAGCTTTTGTTTTTTTAATTTGCATTATATTAAATTGTTTTTCTGTGAATTTTGGACTATAGAAGTTGTTGTTAATCATAGCCAAGTCAATTATACCATATGTAATGACTTTTGATTTTTTTGAGTTATATAGTTTATGTTATTAATAATATATTTTGAGTTATGTAATTTATGTTGTTAATAATATATTTTCAATTTAAAACTGATATTAATTATTATCAAAAAACCTAAAAAGTAAAAAAAAATACAATAGATTATCTATGTGGCAATTGAAAATTGTCACTAACACAATATAGGATAACAACTTTAATTTACGTGACAATAAATATTGTCACTATTAATAATTTTTATGATAATAAATTCAGTTGTCATGATAAAGAACTATGTTTATTCATACAATTTGTGACAATATTGTATTTTTTGTGATAATTATTCTATTTTATGTTACAATATTTATTGTCACGAAAAATAATATATGTGATAAAAATTTTATTGTTACTAATTAGTTATTATCTGTGTCAATTTTATATTATCATAATTGACATAAACTTTAACCAACGGAGTTATAGGTGACAACTTTGTGACAATTTTTTATTGTAACAAACATATATTAGTGATAATTTTATTAATTTTTGTGACAATATGTACTATAACAAATTCAATAATATGATGTAGTGAAAAGGGATAAGGTCCAAATATGACCCTAATATTTTGCTACTTTTCCACATTGACATTTAATATTTTTCGCGGGCCGTTTATGCCCTTAATGCTGACAGAATCAATTCATTTAAACACAAGACCCAAACAGTGTTAACTTTCCCATAACCTCAGTTGATGTGGCACATATGGGACCCAATTCTGTCAAAAGAAAATTAAAAAAAAAGATTTATTGATATTGCCACCAAAAAACCAAAACCCATTGTAATTATAAAAACATTACGTAAACATCCTAAAAAATCCTTTTGTTTTCTTTAAAAAAATCCCAAATCTCAGTTTTAAGATTGCAAATTTTCATCATCAAATCATTAAAAACCGATCGAAATCACCAAATTCTAGAGTTTTTAATTCACTTTCTTCTTCTTCTTCTAATCATCGAATCGAATTGAATCCAATCGACTCAAATTGAATCTCCTCATGCAGTCATAAAGGATTATACAGTAAAAAAAACAAGTTGAGATCGAGATCCAGTCACCGCAGTAAATGGCCGCAGTAGATCCGTCTCCTTATCACCGTTGAGATCGAGATCCATCTCCTCATCACCGTCGCCTTGTCCATCACCGCAGCAGCAGAGTTAGTATACCCAGGGTTGAGAAGATTATACGAAGTCGTCGAAGACAGATATTCAATGCAATAATCGATTGATATTGTGAAGAAGAAGTACAAGCTGGAGAGAGCTAAGATTGATGCTAGTTATGGACCTAGTAAATGGCCATTTTTCAAAAGATTGGATAATTTGATTGGTCCGGTTGCTAAGAATTATGTTGCTGCTGCTGGGACTCCTGCTAGAGCTTCTGCTGCTGCTGCAATTGCTTCTTCTGTTTCTTTATCAAGTAAAGTACCTGTAGGTATTCCAGTTGGCATCCACACCAGTCGAGTTAGTATGTGACACAAGCTATGCTTAAGTTTGGAGAAGCTTACGAGCAGGCTGAGAGGGCTAAACTTCGGCAAGTGGTGGAGATGGAGAAAGCAAGGATGAAGTTCGCTAAAGAGCTAGAATTGTAGTGGATGGAAAAGATGGATTAGGAGTCTGGTTAGGAGAAGATGAGGATATGGGTAAAAGGGACGTACCTGTTCATGTCTCGCCAAGGATTTATTCCTGATATATACACTTACCCTTGTGTTGGTTTGCAAGTTCATGGTGCTGTTGTGAAAGTTAGGCTTCATTTGAATTTATATGTTGGGAATGGATTAGTCGCTATGTATAGGAAGTGAAAGTGTTTGAAAGAGGCTCGACAAGTGTTTGATGAAATGCCCTATAGAGATATAGTTTCTTGGAATTCAATGGATTAGTTGCTAGATAATTTCTTGAAACTGATGGTGTAGTTGTTGCTAGGATTTCTAGTGACATGTCGGTAATAAGGAGGTACTATAAACCACAGCAATCTATAGCTGAGCTTAGAGCCATTTCCTTTGTGGAGGCTCAGTTGGGGGAGCCACTGAAGAAAGATGGTCTGATTCTTGGAATGGAGTTTGATCCTTTACCACCAAATGCATTCGGTACACCTATAGGTAAATTTGGTAATTCTTTGATCTTCCCTACTAACTATCTCATTTTTAGTATTTATAGGAATAATATGGTGCAAAAGAATCTGCTGCACCAAATTTTTGTTCTTGGTTTTGTAAGAACTCTATCCTTTCCTCAGTTGCATCATTACAGGTATTTTTATTTTTATCTTTATTACCTATAACTAAATAGCACGATAAGGCATTGAGCTTCTGTCTCTTGGTCATTATTTATTATGTTTCAAGGTCCTGAAATAATTCTGCTTTTTCAATATCTGCGACGTCAACAACTCATAGCAGATTCTTCTTCTTCTTCTTCTTCTTTTCCAAATTCTTACCCTCTAAGTTTCCTTATTGATGTACTTCGAATGTTTGAAAAGTTTGGCTGGGAATTGATGTTTATAGTATGGTTTTACCCATCTCATGTCATGCTGGCATATGTACCCTGCTGAGCATTTAACAACAGCATTATAAAATAGGATCTTGGTGAAATGTTGTTATTTGTAACTTTGTTACCAGAATTTTTAAATTGGTGATTTGGGTTTAGCTCTGAGAAGAAATAAAAAGAAGAAGACGATGTGCTTTTGAAGACTCCCATTTTTTAATAACAGCAAGCGGGTCCCACATACAACATCAACTTTTTTTCTTTTGACAGGGAGCAGGTCCTATGTAATGCCACATCAATTGTGGTAACAGGAACATTAACAACGTTTAGGTGTTGGGTTTAAATGCACTCAATTTGTCAGCTTTAAGGGTTTAAACGGACCTCGAAAATCATTAAGGACCAATATGGGAAAATAGTAAAACATTAGGGTTATATTTAGACCTTATCCCTAGTGAAAATAGTGCTTCATGCAAGCCCTCCGTATTTCATAATTATCCCTCCCCATTAGGAGTTTGGGAACTGTAATTCCTGCCACCAAATTAGATAATATATCAAATGCTTATGTATGTACCAAAATAGTGAGTAAGCATATATTACAAGTTGATCAATACTTGATTATGTCTTAACTCTTTGAATATCTATCACACAAAAACACGCTTTATATATATATATATATATATATATAAATATATATATATATATATGCGTGTGCACATTAAGGTTGTCTGAAATTAGTATTACCACAAGAAAACTATTATAAAAGTTATAAGGAAAGTATATGAATCATGCTTTGCTTATACATTTAATAATATATTTTTTCATTCTTTTGAATGGAATATATATGTACTTGTTTTTGGGCCCCCACTAGAAATTTTATGAATTTTAAAAGTAATGGCTTATATTTATATTTTGTAAACACATAAATGAAATTAAATTTATATAACACAAAATCAATAAACTTATATCTCCAACATTTAAGTGGTAAAATTTAAAATCAAGATGGCTAGCTATAACCTATGAATATATTCCACTGGCAATGTGAAAGGAGTTTGATGGAGAAAATGAAAGATGATTGAAAAAGAGCCTTAATTAAAGCACTTTCCTTTGTCTTTCCTGGTCATAGCTGTTGTTTCCTAAATATAATTGTGATCGCTAAATAATTTCTAAATAAAATCTCACAATGTACTTTGATTTTGAAAATAAACTTCTAATCTTATTTTCAATAATTATAACCCATAAGCTAACTTCAACAAATAAAATCGTTTTTATTAGATCCATCATCAAATATATCTCTCTTAGTCAATTGGATAAGGACCTTAATTAATTCCAAACCAGTACATTACATGTATCATGTAACATCCGTGACCCTGAGCACATAAGTAGAAAATTAATATTATTAATTTAAAATTAATTTTAAGTCTTAATTTAGCTAAAATAAATTAATGGAGGGTTTATTGAAAGTAATTAAAATAAAAAAGGGGGTATGGTTGAAAAGAGAAAGAAAAGATTAAGGGGTTAGTTAAATTTGTTGGGTGAGGAGTCAATATTTCTGCATGAAAGGAGACACCTATCCTAACATTTTTTTTTTAAAAAATTCTGCGTTTAAAAATGCAAATTGAAGAAGAAGAAGAAGTTTAAAATAAAGAAGAGCTGGAAAATTTGATTTGAGATCAATTAGGTGAGAAATTGATGTTATGTCATGAATTTATTAAGATACAGTCAAGAAGCGTGATATGGTTCAACAGTAGTGATTCTCATTAAGCAAATAGGATAGTTATATACAAGTTACAATTGAAGAGATAACTATACCAATACAAGATAAATATGACATAACAAATACATCATGTAGGAAACAAACACTAGGACACTGAGTTGGCTCGACACTCACCCGCAAGTTGACGGTCTACAGGAAGTAACCGAAGCTTGGAAATAAACTGAAGAAAGCTGGGTTTGGGAAGTGGTTTGGTCATGATATTGGCTAATTGATTTGTCGAAGAAACAACAGAGACTGTCAGTTATCGTTGCTGAACCTGCTGGCGGATGAAGTGGAAGTCCACCTGGACATGGCGCATCCTTGCATGAAAGATGGCGTTTGAAGACAGAAACATTGCCCCTATATTATCACACCACACATGTGGTGGGTGTTTTAGTGAAACACCAAGCTTAGACAACAATGATTTCAACTATTTAAGTTCGACCGAAACATCTGCCACTGCCTTAAACTCAGACTCAGTCGATGAACGAGCAACAGTCCATTGTTTACGTGAATTCCATGCAACCAAGTTTCGGCCAAGAAAGACAAGATAACCCCTTATTGAATGCATATCGTCTGGACAGTCTGCCTAGTCTGCGTCACTAAATGCCATTAACTCCATTGAAGAAGATCGGGTAATGAGAAAACTCTGAGAAGAAGTACCTTGTAAGTAGCGAAGGACTCGCTTAAGAGCTTGTAAATGAATTGTAATCGGCTTATGCATGTATTGGCACAACTTATTTACAGATTATGAAAAGTCTAGCTGAGTGAGAGTAATATATTGCAAGCTACCACAAGTCATCCGAAAATGTGTAGCTTCATTAGAATCAAGCAAGTCACCGCCATATTTGAATAATGGAGTACCTGTGATCATTGGAGTTGGGAGAGGCTTACAAATCTGCATTCCGAAGCTCTTAATAATTTCATTATCATATGATTGTTGATATAGCAAGATACCACTAGCATGAGCATGCACTTGAATACCCAAAAAGTAATGTAATGAGCCCAAATCACATAGAGAGAATGCCTTTGATAATTTATCAATAATTGTTTGTAAAAAACCCGAATCATTGCCTGTTAACACCACATCATCAATGTATACAAAAAGAAAGCATCGTTGAGAATTCTTGTGATATAAAAGTAAAGAAGGATCAACATTGGAATTTTTAAATCCAATTGAAATCAAGAAATTACTCAGCTTGTGGAACCATGCCCGGGGGGGCTGCTTGAGTCCATAAAGTTACTTATTTAACTTACAAACATAGTGTGGGTTGATAGGATCAATGAAACCCTGCGGTTGGACCATATAGACTGTTTCCTTCAAATCACCATTAAGAAAGGCGTTGCTAACATTTAGTTGGTGAAGAGACCATCCCCTAGACATGGCAAGAGACAAAACAATACAGATTATTTGAGGTTTTACTATCAGACTAAAAGTCTTTGTATAGTGATCAATACCATACTCTTGTGTATATCCTCGAGCAATAAGACGTGCTTTCAATCTATCAATGCTTCCATCAGAATTTCTTTTGATTTTATAGATCCATCTATTACCAACAACATTTCCAGTGGAAGGAGGAGGTACTAAATCCCAAATGTGGTTCTTAAGTAAAGCTTGTATCTCTAAAGATATAGTATGTCTCCAGTCAGATGATTTGTTTGCTTGTTTGGGTTCGATGAGAGAAGAAGTAGTGAAGGTGTGGAGAGCAGTGGGTTTTCGATTTAAGGTGGTTGGATGAAAGGTCATGAGGTGAGTTCGTTTTGGTGAGGGAGGTTGAGGATTTGGTTCTGCTGTTGGTTGGCGTAAATCCACAAAGAGATTGATGCCTTCCGGATTATGAATGGGTGGTAATTGTTGATAAGGATTATTAGTGGAAGAAGTAGATTCGGGCGAGGGATTAGGATGAAGTGGGGATGTAAGTGTTCAGCTTGGGGAAGGAGATAAGGAAAAAGAGTTTGAAGGGGAAGGAATAACATTACCTGGAGAGTCCAAGGAACTTGGAGTACTTTGAATTACTTGCAACCACGATTGAGGGGGCATGGTGATTGTCGATCCATCCATATTTTTCATACTATTAACAATTTTGTTAAAAGGGAACAAAAGTTTATCAAATTCGACATGACGAGCTATATAAATTTTGTGAGTACCTTTGTCATAACACCGATAGCCCAAATGATGTGATGAGTACCCCAAAAAATACACATTGTTCAGACCGAAAGAAAATTTATTTTTATTATAAGGTCTTAAAAGCGAATAAATAGCACAGCCAAAAACTCTAAGAAAACGATAATCAGGTGCAGTTTTGTACAATTGTTGATATAGAATTAAAATTTAGAGAACTTGTGGGCAAATGATTTAATAAAAACACTGCAGTTTTAAAAGCAAATTCTCAGAATCTAAAAGGCACACCACAATGGCCTAAGAGGGCAAGTCCAATATCAACAATACTGTGAATTTTTCTTTCGACCGTTCCATTATGTTCATGTTTGTGCAGACAAGTGATGCGATGAAAAATTCTTTTTTCTTTAACGGTACTAACCACCCCAATTAGAATTAAATGATTTTATTTTAGAATCAAATTATTTTTCTACCAAATTTTGAAATTGTTTGAAAATGATAGGCACTTCACTTTTATATTTAAGAGAAAAAATCCAAGTAAATAAAGAATAATCATTAATAAAAATAACAAAATATTTATAACCTGAAAAAGAATTCATAGGCGTAGGGCCCCAAACATCTGAATGAACTAATTATAAAGGATGAGTACTATGGTGATAAGTTAAATTAAGAGACACATGGTGAAGCTTTCCTAAGCAACATGCTTCACATTTATTTGAAATTGGTTTATTTGACGAACATGGCTATTGAAAACTATTAACTAATTTTTTAACAGCAAAAAAATTAGGATGGCCTAGTCTAGCATTTCAATCCTCCAGACTTGCGAGATAGACAACAGGATCCAAATGCTTGTCATTGTTGTGCTTGCCTTGGAATTTGTATAAACCAAGTTCACTTGTCCCCCAAAGTAGTGTCTTCTTGGTTACCTGATCTTTAACAAAACAACGATCATCATGAAATTCAAAAAAACATTTGTTGTCTCGGCATAGTTTATGAATAGATAATAATGGCTTTTTAATAGAAGGGACATGTAAAACATTTTTTTAACAATAACGGCTTGGAAGGGGAGGATAATAAGCCATTACCAATATGGGAAATAAAAAGCCCATGGCCATTGCCAACAAGTAATTTTTCCATACCTTTATAGTCAATGGAGGAGCACAAAGATTGCAAGTCATGAGTTATATGATGTGTAGCTCCTGTGTCTGGATACCACGGGCATGAGGAACCAATAAATAGTGGTGGAAGAATACCCGAGTTGGAATTGAATTCAGTCAGGTTGGATTGAAAACCATTAACCGAATCATTGTAATTTCTTAGAGAAGTCGAATAATTAGACCTCTGTCATGGATTAAATTAACAATCAAATCGTCTTTGGCATGTCAAGGCTGAATGGTTACTGAATCTGCATATTTGACAGGAACTAGAAGAGTTGTTGTTGAAGCCTCGTCATCCACCACTAATTGAACATATTCACAAGTACATTTCACAAGCTTATTTTCATAGAGTTTGAACATGCTTTATAGGTTCAAAACATAGTATTAATCACTAAGAAATTTACATAATTCAAGTAGAACTTCTACCAAATCAAGAACTAGATACTTTAAGAGAATTTGATAAATTTTAAAGAAGGAAATAACACCATATCTAGTTCAAATTTAAAGGAAAATATAACTTGTATTCTTCATAGTGAATATAGCCAAGAATTGAAAAATAATATCCAAGAATTTGAGGAGTTCATTAAGAAATATTTCCAGAATTTGAATACAAAGAAAGAATATAAGGACACTCACTAATTTCAGCAACTACAAGTTTAATAACCTCCCTTGATCCTATTCTTGATTATCGCCTATAATGACATTAAGATTCCATAAATTTCCTCTAGAGAAAGCTAGAAGCATGCATGAATACTATGAAGTATAATTCTCGATAAATTTATGATATGCAAAAGAATTTTTTCGCCCTAGCTAAGAATCAGCTCCAAACCAAGCTCTCCACCTTCTACTTCTTCTTCAAGTTCTTCAAGTTGCGAAGCAGAAGTGTTCTTCTTCTTACTTCTGCATTTTTAAAGTGAAAATCTCCCCTTTTTTTTTATAGACAAGTGTCCTTGTGTGTCATACACACAATGGACACCTCACCAACAAATTTTCATTAGACCCTTACTCTTTTCTATTTCTTTCTCAATCATATCCTTCCTTGTTTCTAATTTCTTTCAATTAAATCCTCCATTAACTTATTTTATAAAAATTACGGATTAAAATTAGTATTAATTGAATAATATTAATTTTCTACTCATGTTTCTTGGGGACATGGATGTGACAATAAATTAATCTTATATGTTGATTTTAGAGTTTTGTGATGGACGTACCAAATTAAATAAGGATGTCTATATGTATAAATAAATTGGTCCTCTCTCTCTCATGAAATTACAACACTAACTCTATCTAAAAATTGTGATTAAGAATAAAGGGACAAGAGAGAGAAATTAATTTTCTCATCAATGGCTTCAACTACAAATTCAGTTACAAATTCAAGCAAGTTTTCTATTTTATTTATTTTATTGTATCATGAAAACATTCTATTTTAGAGATCCTTAAAGTTTATGATTTATGATGTTATGATGAAAACTATATATATATATATATATAGGACAACCTGCTCCACAATGTAGCTAGGAGAATAATAAAGAAGCAAATATTAATGATCAGTGTTCCCAATTGATTGGAATAATCATTATTGAATTATAAATGTAAGGATACAAGGCCTGATAGTTACAGCCCCAAAAATATACAGTGAACACAAAACTACCCAAACACAACATCTTATTCTCACTTGTTAGACACTTATGAACATTGTTTCATTTCGTATCTAATACACTAGATCCATATGTGGATGTCAAAATCTCGAGAAGAGGATAAAATTGCAACAATATAACAAGGGTAACAAGAATACTAGCCAACAAAGTAGTCAGAATTATAAGGCTTAGAATCCCATCTAACATAATTATAAGAGCTGCGCAAAAAGCCACCATCATGGCTGCTATAGAAATAAAAAGTGTCGAAAGACCGATGATCAACTTTTTAGGCAACGACTCTAGGAAATCATCTTCTGCATAACGTGAGGTCAAGATTCCTAAAAATGTTATTACTGAAGTTAAGGATGCAAACAAAGATATTGCATCAGATACTATAAACACCTTAAATGACTTGTTGTTCAAAAATATTGGAATGCCAGTTCCCTCAATGTTGCCCCCAGGAACAGTGAATGCCACAGTA
>CATIWK010164275.1:0-17814 GCA_949634005.1 Mallotus japonicus
CTGAAAACTGCACATTTTGCTTAATGCCTCAATTTTGACTCCTAATTCACAAAACACATTAATTAGCTCATAATATCATAAAATTATCATCAAACTAAGTGGTAAAGAATAAATAAATAACAAATATTATGCTCTCATCAACAAAACGATAAGATCGCACCATTACCTTTTGAATAATCGACTATAACAAAGAACTAGTCGATTACTAGGTTTTTTTGAGTCACTGTGTCTGTGAAAATTCACATAATGGTTAGAAAAGAGACGATATAATAGAGCTTTTCGAACAAAATAGATGACGCAGGTGATGGTGAGAGGCAAAGCAGAAGAGAATGATGAGGAACAGAAGAGAAGATGGATAAGATTAGGGTTTTAGGGTTAGCAGAATAGAAGGAGATGAAGGTTCGAGAGAGGGAGGGAGAGAAAATGCAGAGGCGGTTGCGAAAGAGGGAGAGGGCTAGGGTTAGAATGAATTAGGGTTAGTTTAAGTTTCTATTTATATCTAGGTTAGGATTACAAACGTCGTCGTTTAGGTTTAATAATAATAATAATAATAATAATAATAATAATAATAATAATAATATATACGATTAATCAGAAAATCGGTCGGTTTTTACCCCTAAACCGAACCGACTTCCGAAATTCTAAAAACCGCTATACATCAAACCGAATCGTAACCTTTTATAAACGGTAGCCGAACCGAAGCAACTTTTCGATTCGATTTCGGTCGGTTCTCGGACGAAAATTGCTCACCCCTACCCCTTCCTGTTCATATCTGTTGCAATTCTACAATTAAATCAGTTTAATATATTAAGATTATTGGTTATAGTTTTTGGACTAATTTATATTTAATTAGTCTATAAGACTAACTTTATAGAAAATGCCACAATTATTAATTCAATTTTGTAAATTTTTCTAATAAATTGAATTTTATTAAATGGATTTTGTAATTTATATAAGACTAACTTTATATGTTTTCAGGTACCTCATGATCTACTATTCAAAAAAAAAAAAAGTATCTCATGATCTACTGTGTCATATTTAATTGCACATTAAGACTCTATTTGTTTACAAAAAATATTTTTTCTTATTTTTTAGTGTTTAGATTACAAAAAAAATAAAAAGGTTAAAAAAATAAATTGTTAATAACGGATTTTAACTTAAAAACAAAGAAAATAACAAATAAATTAAAATTGTTATCTAAAACTCCCATTTAGACACCCATACTACATACATGATTATACATCACCAATATTGAAAATAAAATAAGAAAATACTCAGTGAGAGAATGAGAGTACAAGAATAGGTAAGGTGCAACGAGTTCTGTAAGAACAAAATTCAATGAAGAATACCAAGTCATAAAATACAAGATAGAATAGAGTGCTAACTAATAACTCAAATAACAATTATTCCTACATCCAAGACATAGTATCATTTTATAAATTCTCACGTTGTGTTACACGTTTTTGGTAAATTCCAATAAACGTACGAATATTTTTACCATTTTGTCCACAAGGTTTTGATGTTCAGGAATTGATTCACTAACATTGCTATTTGCCTTAGAGCATCTCCAATTGTACTCTTTAAAATAAAGAATAAAAAATTTTATTTAAGTCCAATGCACTTTTTATATTTCAATTTTCATTTTGTTTTATTCTATAAGCATTTAATTTTAATTTTTGAATATTGTGGGAAGAAAAAGAAAAAAATTTTAGGTAATAAAAGAAGCCAATAGGAAATAAGGATATGTATGGAAAATAGAGATGCATTAATTAACCATTGGTATAAAGAGTGAATTTTGGCTCTTTACATGTCACTCTCTAATCTATAATTTAGATTTAAAGAGTGGGTTGGAGTCCTATTTCTTATAATCACTCTTTATAATAAAGAATCTATGTTAAATAAAGAGTGCATTGAATATGCTCTTATCGTACAATTATGATGAATAAAATTGTTATAAGTTTCTGAGCACAATATCACATTTTCCAGGTATTAAAAATATATATGCACATACATTATTATATCAGAATATCTGTACATCACTATAATAATATTTCATAAATGTATCTCATATATATCACAATAATCATATCACAAATTTTTGTAATTCAAATACTTTGTATGCATGCATATAACCACATAAATCCACTCTAAAGGTCTACTGAATTTATGCATTGTCTTAAAGACAATTATAAATCTATTGGCCAATAATGAGTCATCTTTACTCTTAACTCATTATACTCAGTATCCACATATATATTTTTATATTTCATCACAATATTATCAAATATCAATTTACACCTGGCGAAATGTATACATAAGTGCTCTTTTAAAAATTAAGCTTTATCCTTGAGATCATTTACCGAATCTCATCTCAATCCATATATTATCATTTAATTGTTGGAAAAAGTACAATAAAATACTCTGTGGTTAAGGTTTTTACACTTTAGGGATTGTGATATTTTTTTTATCTTCTCTCATTTTTCTCCCTTTTTTTCTCCTCATCTATTACTTTCTCTCATTATTTTTTCCTTTCTTTTTTTTTTCTATTTTTTTTTCTCCTTATGTTTTGTCTTCTCTCCTTCTCTTCTCCTTTCCCTTGTAATTTTTCATTTTTTTCCCATCGCTTCTTTTTTCTTTTCATTTTTTGTACAGATTAATTATTATATAAATTTTGTATCAATACATTAGGTTCATTATAAAAAAAGATAATTTATAAAAAATATACAGTAAGTCCATTATAAAAATATAATCTGAATAATAAAAAGTGTTGATGTCATAAAAAATAATATTTTCCAATAAGAGAATATTTTCTAGATACAAAATATTTTCCGCAATCAAACTAAAATTCATAAATACTACTTATATCTTGATTGTATGAATTATATGATTATTTATTATAGTTGTTTAACTAAAATTCATTGCAATTTAAAATTTAAGAAATTTTATTAATTATTTTTATAATCTCTTATAATTTTTTTTTCTTCATGAATGATATTTGATCATTTACATTTACGTACCACACGGAATCAGACTAATAACTAGTTTCTACTCCTTACTGAAGAAGAAATAAAATACTTTTTTAGTCAACGGGACCATAAACACGGCAACCCAACAACAGTATAGTACAGTAGTACGATGAAATGAAATATTTTGAGGAAAGCAAAAGGAGTATGAATGTTGATGTCGGTAGTGATGCTAAATTCTTGGAAACTAAACAGAGTTTTTATGATGGTTGGCGTGTTGGAAACGTGTAAGCCATACCCTACTCACTGCTATTACGATAAAAGAAAGGGTAATGTTCAGTGGTATAGGCCCGCACTGGTACGGACCTGTGAAAGTACCAAAATGCCCTCCTTCAAATTCAACAATCCCCCATGTATGCAGGGGCAAGAAAGGAAGATCCAAAATTTTTTTTGTCTTTTTGCGGTCCCGCAGGTGACTGTTCACCATGTGGGCCGCACCATGTATCATCTCCCATACAATGCCGCCAATGGAATGATGGCGGGCCTCGAATGATGGCTTTTTGCTTGTATGCTAAATTCCTGCTCGTTTCTACTTTAGGCAACTGTGACCTAAAACTTCTGCATGTTCTTGATCAGGTGGAAGCAGGCCTAAACCCCTTTCCGCTTATCTTAGCTGAGACAATCAACGTGTTAGACAACTTTGCTGAAACCAAACGATTCTCGGGGAGTCCCATGTTGCTGGAGGTTAGCTTCTCTCTATCCTCTCTTCATTTACTACTTTTCTAGGATTTTTGTTCATGTATGCATTGCACAGGCATGGTTTCACGAGAAGCTGAGATTGCTGGAACCTCCTAAAGACATTGCACATTATAGGGCCAAACACTGTAGCACCCGATAACTTCATCCTATCCCAAAAGATGTGCGGAGCTGGCTATCCACTTTCCCTGATACTCTGATTCAATGGATGTGCCCATGGTGGAGGCTGCAGCATGTGACTGTTCAGTCTTATACGTACTGCATTCCGGTAGCCGGACTTCATTTTGCTACTTTCTACAACCCTGCGTGGCTTTGTAGACAGTACGGACAGAAACAGATGATCTCAGAGCTTGTACATAAGTTTGAGCCGGGGCCTCTCACTCAGAATTTTCTGGATAACCTGACTGTAACTTGGCCTCGGAGGACCATTCTGAGGTATATCGATTACAATAGAGATCAGTCAACTGACAACCAGTATAAGGTATGGATTCAATTGTAACAGACCACGCTAGATGAATTCATGATAAATAGAAGGGTAATGGCATTGTCGGCATCAAGTGCCCAAGGGGTTCAAAAAAGAAGGAGACAAAATTAGCTTATGAAATTTAGTCTTTATTTGCTTTTTGTTAGATGGAATTTCCCTTTGCAGTTAAACAATGTGTAATAAGCATTTAATGCAACGTTTGAACAATAATAAAAGCAATCTATTCCTTTTAAATTAAGCACAAAGCGTTTATACATGTTGCTTCTTACATATCTCCTGTTGTTAATTGGCTTGCCCTTGCAAGTTTTCCAACTTACTATTTTTTTTCTCTCTCTCCTTTTCTATGTCCTTGATTTTTCCTAGACTGCTTTTTTTAAGGTTTTGAATCCAGCAGGACTTTTTAATTTTTTCATTCTTTAGTCTCTAACTTTTGCCTAGACAGCCTCTTTTCGAGGTTTTCTCCCTAGCGAGACTTCACAGGAAGTATTTCTTCAACTTGTCGAGATTGATGGGCTCCCTGAATTCATTCCCTTCCAGGTCGGATAGAATGGCAGCACCCATGGAGAACAGTTTCTTTACCATGTACGGACCTTCCCAGTTCGGGTTGAATTTCCCTCGAGGATCAGTCATAATTGGCCTAATAAACTTTAAAACCAAATCACCCTTTTTGATTTTGCCAGGCTTAATCTTCTTGTTGTAAGCCCGAGCTATTCTCTTTTGATACAGCTGAGAGTGATACATGGCTTTCATTCTCTTCTCATCCAACAATGTTAGCTGCACTAGCCGACTTTCAACCCACTGATACTCAAAGATTCTAGACTCTAGAAGAACTTTCAAAGATTGGATCTCTACTTCCACTAGCAACACTGCTTCACATCCATACACAAGAGAGTACGGAGTAACCCCACTTGATGTTCTGGCAGTGGTTCTGTATCCCCACAATGTGAACTGTAGGTAATACGCCCAATCCTTATAATTCCCCAGCGTTTTAGCCAAAATCCTCTTTACATTTTTGTTCCCAGCTTCCACGGCCCCATTAGCTTGTGGTCGATACGGTGACGACTTGTGATGCTCAATCTTGCACTCTTTCAGGAAAGCTGCCGTCTCTACTCGAAACTGAACACCATTATCACTAACAATATGATGAGGCAATCTGTATCTATAGATTATGTTCTTCTCGATGAACCTCGCCATCTGTTTTAATCCGACATTGGCATATGAGTCTGCCTTAACCCATTTAGAGAAGTAATCAATTGCCACCACAATGTAGCGATGACCATTGGATGCTTTTGGCCTTACTTCCCCAACCTGTAAACGGCCATAGAGAAGTCAATCCCTGAAGTTCCATTGAAGGTAGATGGCTGACATCGCCATATGCTTGACAATTATGGCACTTCTTCACGAATTTCACGTAGTCCATTTCCATTGTTAGCCAAAAGTAGCCTTGACGTGCTATCTTCTTAGCCAAAACTGTTTCGTTCATATGTGGACCGCACACTCCTTCGTGGATCGCTTCCATAAGCTTATGAGCTTCAGTCTTGTCCACACACCTCTGATGTACTCCTGTCGGTGCTCTTTTGTACAGCATTCCATTATGGCTGATGAATTATCGAGACAATATTCTGAGAGACATTCTCTCTTTCTTATCAGTATCTTCGGGAAATTGTCCCGTCTCTAGGTATTGCTGCAAATCGTAGAACCATGGATTTTCTATTGAGTCAACCGACATCACCCTCATCTCTTCATAACAAGGGATTCGGGATTTCATAAGGATAAGAGGTTTGACCGCAGTCTGTTTTCCTTTTTCCCATGTCGAAGCTAAAGTAACTAGAGCGTCTGCCATCTGATTCTCCTCTCATGATTGGAGATCTGTTTCACCACCAGCATAGAATCTCCGTATACTGTGATTTCTTCTGCCCTCACGCTTCTGAGTGCTTCTAGACCATAGATGCAAGCTTTGTATTCGGCTTGATTGTTGGTAGCTTCAAATTCTAATCTTTTCACCATTGGGATCATTTCTCCTTCTGGTGAGATCAGAATTATGCCGATACCAGCTCCTTTACTATTGACAGCTCCATCGAAGTACATGGTCTATGTCTAGATTTCTATTACCCCCAGATGCTCATCCGGAAACTCTAATTCCCATTCCTGTTCGTCCTCCATCATGTTCTGAGCTAGGAAGTCTGCTACTGCTCTTCCTTTTACCACTTTCTTCGCCACATAGTCGATGTCGAACTCGATGAGCAGAACTAGCCATTTGGCCAATTTCCCTATAAGAGAGGGGGTACTGAAGATATCTAAGAGGATCGTGCTTAGAAACTGCCTGGATCCTGTAGGATTGGAAGTAATATTGAAGGTTCTTCGTCGCCCAAATCATAGCCAAATATGTCTTCTCCACCAAACTGTAATTGGCCTCGTAGGGTAAGAGTTTTTTGCTTAGGTAGTACACTGCATGTTCAACTTTCCCTTTCCTGAGCCAACATTGCACCTACTGCCTCCTTCTCAATTGCGGGGTAGATAATTAGCGATTTGCCCAGCCTTAGCGGCTGCAAAACTGGAGGATTCATCAAGTAGCTCTTGATGGTCTCGAACCCTTGCTGGCACTTGTCCTCCCAGATAATCGGCTGATTCTTCTTCAAGAGTTTGAAAATTGGCTCACAATTTGTAGTCAGCTTGGCGATGAACCTACTGATGTACTGTAGCTGCCCAATGAACCCTGGAACCTCTTTCTCAGTCTTTGGTGCAGGCATCTCTCTGATGGCTTTGACCTTGTCTGGGTCCACCTCTATACCCTTCTGATTGACGATGTGTCCGAGCAGCTTTCCAGAAGTCACCCCAAAAACATACTTCTTTGGGTTCAATCTGAGGTTGTACTTTTCCGCTCTGGCTAGGAACTTGTCTAAAGCTTCGAAGTGGCCTTCTCGGGCTGGATATTTCACCATCATGTCGTCCACATATACTTCTATCTCCTTATGGATCATGTCATACAACAAGGGTAGCCATCCTCTGATAGGTAGCTCCTGCGTTCTTCAATCCAAATGACATGACTGAGTAGCAATAAACACCTCATTCAGTTGTGAATGAAGTTTTTAGCTTATCAATCATGGCCATCATGATTTGATTGTACCCTGAGAAGCCATCCATAAAAGAATACATTGCACCGGAAGCCGCGCTATCGACCAAGGTGTCAATGTGTGGTAAGAGAAAATCATCTTTCAGAAAGACTTTGTTCAAATCCTTGTAATCCACGCACATTCTGACCCTTTCGTCCTTATTCGGAACTGGCACAATGTTCGCTAACCACTGGGTGTCATCGACTACCTCTAGAAATTTCACTTTCAACTGCTTCTCGACCTCATCTTTGATTAGGAGAGCCCATTCCGGTCTCAATCTTCTTTTCTTTTGCTTTACTGGCGCAATATGAGGATATGTGGGAATCGCGTGTTCTACGATCTCTCTGTCAATTTCGGGCATATCCTTATAACCCCAGGCGAATACTTTATATCTTCTTTTCTTTTGCTTTACTTGCGCAATATGAGGATATGTGGGAATCGCGTGTTCTGCGATCTCTCTGTCAATTCCGGGCATATCCTCATAACCCCAGGCGAATACTTTATATCTTCTTTTAATTACTTCTTTTATTTTTTCACTCTCATTAGGAGTTAAGTTAGAAGCAAGAAGTATATTCTTTAGGTTATCAGATGTGCCTAAGTTAAATGATTCAGTTTGCATTGAATTAATGTCAAACATATGCATGAAATTATCGTCACACACAGTATAACCGTTAGGCAAAATATCACACAAGTAAGCAAAATTAGACTCTATTGCATTTACTTTTGAAAAGAAAAGGTCATTATCAGTGTTAAACAGGTTAGAAAGAGAAACATCTATATCATCATAAAACACATCCAGAATGGAGTCTAAAACAAAAGACTCAAAGTCAAGCTCCTCTTCCTAGTCGGCAGCTTCTCTTCGCTCTGCTGCAAGGACATCCTCTTTGGAATAAGGAAATAGCACCAATTCCTCCACCATTGGCTCTTCTACAATAACATCACTAGTCCCATTCACCTGTTTAAAGAAGATTTTGAAACCGGGGACTAGTTTATCAGTAATTAACAACGGCTCAGGAGCCCCTTGATATGGATCATTGGCACCCTTCTTCACAAAGGTTTCCTAGAGTGGCTTGACCTTCAGCTTGGTCTTCTTTGTTCTCCTCTTTCTCCCAGACCTGGTTCTAGCTTTGCTTGCTTCTACTGGCTCATCATTCTCAGAATATCCAATCCCGTGATTGAGATACACCACTTTAAAATCTTTGTACTCAGGTATGCCTTGCTGATTCGTCCCTAACCCCATTCCGGGCATAAAGTTCTGACTCTTCATCATGTTCATGATCCTGGAACCTAGCTCATCTTGGAAGATCATACAAACCATGAAGCTTGGGCTAAGAGGGATCTCTTGAGGTGCCAACTTCAGAGCAGTAACAGCAGCTTCGGTTTCGGCAGAGATAGTGATCACTCTCCCCTCATATGGAAACTTGATCTTTTGATGCACAGTAGATGGCACGCCTCTCAAAGGATGGAACCATGGTCTTCCTAACAAGACAACAAAAATCACAAGGATGTCAATTACATGAAGGTTAACCCAAACCTCCATAAGTCCTGTCTTGACTAATGCTCTAAATGTTCCCTCAACTGGCCTCTTCGTGTCATCATAAGCCTTAATCACCACATCTGACCGCTTCAAATCCGCCACTAACAGCCCCAACTTGGGTAGAATTTTCAATGGAAAAACATTGATAGCAGAGCCGTTGTCTACCATCAGACAGCAAGTCAACTTTCCATTCACTTCTGCCTTGATGAACAAAGGCTTAAGGTGATCTCTTCCTTCTAAAGGCAAGTCATCATCAGTAAATGTCACAGCTCCCGAAGGGCTTTTTGTTAATGCATTCACCAGCTGCTCAGGGGTATGGCTTGTAGGAACTTTCTTACGATCTAAAGCCAGAACTAGTGCCTCCCTATGGGCTTTGGAGTGCATGAGCATCTCCCAGACACTAGAGAGTGTTTCTTCTCCTCTCTTGGCCTTTTCAACTTCTTCCGCTTCTGCAAGCTTCTCATTTTATTCCAGTTGCTCTTTCGAGTCTATTTCCTTTTCATCAGACTCATTAAATTTGGCTTCTTCTTTCTTCTTTTCAAGTTTTCCAACTACTTGAGCTTTTCTCTTTTCATCGTTCTCCCATAGGTCAATTGCTCCACCTTCTTTGTCATCAGAGCTCCAAATATCCAGGACACTCACATTGACCTCAACATGGTGTTTTTTTCTGACTCAGGCATTCAGGCTTGGGTTTTAGTGGTGTATGCGTGGTATCAACAAAGGAGTTCAAGACTTGCTCCTTGGTTAAACCAGTGTTTATGGCAAGGATAGATTGGTTTGGTGGTGGCATTCTTCTATAATTAGGTAGGGGTTGTCTCTGGTGTTTGACTTTCTGGTTTCGGGGTTAGTGATTTTGCCTGAGTTAATTAGATCTTGAATTTCATGTTTCAAACAGGTGTAACCATCGGTGTCGTGACCAATAGTTTGGTGGCATTTGCAATAGAATTTAGGGTCAGCATTTGGGAAAGGAGGTCTCTGTGGTAAAGGTCGTATCAGGTTGTTCTCAATTATTTTTTCAAAGACTTTAGAGAGGGATCTTCCTAGATTAGAAAATCTTCTAGGTTGCTGAACAACATTGGTCTGCACATTATGGCTTGGTCCCATTCTACTGCTGGATCCAGCTCCCTCTCTACTTGTGGATCTGCCACTAAAGGACTTCCTTTCTTGTGCCAGGTCTGATTCTTTCTACACCCCAAACCTGTACAGTTCTTCAAAATTTTGGATTCCCAGATCTTTCAGCTTCTTGGAGAGCGGAAGCACACATCCCTCCATTGCTATCACTAGTTGGTCACTCTTAGAAGGTCGGTGTTTCATTTGCGCTAGCTTCGCTCTCCATCTGATTAAGAAGTCAACGAAGGGCTCATTGAACCTCTGCTTGATGTTCTGCAAATCTCTCAAACGCAGCACATAGTTCTTCCCAATCGGCTCGGATATGGGATTCTAAGGAATAGTACTATCTGATTGGTGCTCCCTCGAGAGATAGGGAAAACTGTTTAACAATTTATGCCTTGTTCAAGCTGGTCGTTCTCATGTGAGTTGCATACTGTTTGAGATGCAAATGGGGATCCTCGATACCAGTGAACTTCTTCATATCGGGAAACTTGAATTTTTGACGTAGGGGATTATCATCTTCTCCCAAACTCAGATCAGAGTAGTTTATCAGGGCATCTATCCCTTTCTCGTTCATCATCAACTGCATCTGAGCCATAGATTTAACCAGGTCTTTAGCCCAATCTGGCTTTTCTATATTCTTCGGAACATCTAACCTCTGTTGGGCAACTGGCTCTACTAGCAAAGTTTCTTGATCATCTTTTATTTCTCGCCTTCCTGGATTATCGGCATCAAGATCAAATGGCGGTGGTGGAGGTGCTGATGGTTTCTCTCTAGTTGAGCTTATCTCTACCATTATCTCTCTCATAATTGTTTTGGTCTGTTCGACCATATCGGCTTTAAACTATTCCGGATCAAAATTGGCTGATGCTGTTTCTTTCGACATTTTGACTAATCGACCGGTGTTGGAGCGTGTCCAAGCGGATGACTGATTTGGATATATATTTGCAACCAACACGGGTTAGAAACATGCATGGCGTGTATGCATGATATACAGGGTCTCAAAAAATAAATAAATGTAAATATTCTATTTACATGTAAAAAATAACACAAGATAAAGCTTTTCAAATGGAATGACACTTCCACCCTTATTTCTCCCACACACGTATTCAATGGTGAGTTTCTTATCCTAGGATTGTTGGTCGGGTTTTGATTATCAATAGGGGATAACAAAACCGTCGTATGCAAGAAACTCTCAGAACGATACGAACAAGTAACAACCTTTGAATAAAGCCAAAGTCCATTTTAATGGGCCAAGTCGAGCATGAAAGACTCAATTTTGACATGGTCCATTTGCAAATGGGCTATAATGGGCATGAAAGGCCCAATTTTGACGTAGTCTATTTGTAAACGGGCTTGGGCTTTATTGTAAGGTTTGGTAAATGGCATAAAACATATGTATTTGGAGAAATCTTAGTGGAAATTGCTAAGTCAATTACATGAGCTGAGTCAAGGGTAGTAAGCTACGGCTCCCACAGCTATATACATCCATTACATCTCCCCACTCAAGGGTCTGTGCGACACGGATAGTACGTGCTATGAATGGTAATAGGCGATATTCCACCACCAGGTTTGAGTGAAACACATGTAGCAAAGTATGAATTATTATCGATTATTTAGGGACTAATGTGCCCATTGTATGATCATGTATAGTGAATGCAAAAATATGAAAAAGAAATAGTTTAATAATCAAAGATGATAAATTATAAAATACTGGAATCAGTTTCTCAATCCCTAGTGGAGTCGCCACTGTAGGCGGCGGGGTTTAGCGCACGTCCAAGTGTTGGCGACCACGACACTGTGCATGTAATAATATTAATTATATCTTGGGGAAAGTACGGAAAAGTACCATGTGGTTTCACATTTTTAGCTTTGAGGGCCTGTGGTTTTTTTTTTTTTTGCACTTAAGTGACATGTGATTAAAACCGTTAGCAACTAAGTGACATTTTTCGTTAACTCCGTTAAATCTGCCTACGTGGCAGCAGACGTGGGTGAAAGGGATGACGTGGCGCCACTTATTGCCACACACGTGGGTCCTACTTTTTGCCATGTAGAGCGCCACATTAGCAACACTTTTATAATGTTAAAATTACCCTTTTAACATCCATTAAGTAAATGATTTCTCTAAAATACCCTTAATGACCCTTAATTCTTCTTTACATGGAAAATTTTAAATTTCTCTCCATTAATACATATCACAAATTTTTTTTTTTGGAAATGAAAGCTGATTTCATTAAACCAAGAACAAACAACCATACACCGGGATCCAAGATCAAATCCCAGAGGAATAACAAAATCTGAGGATGAAAACTAACATCCTTGGATTGGGGTTACTTAGATGAGCAACACATACAACAAGATTAAACAACATATAAACATAAAAGCACACTACATAGACAGAAAAGATCACCTCCCTTAGCTTCACTGCTTCCGGCCATTGATGGAGAAGATCAATCTAACTAGATCAACCATTGGCATCCATGAGAAGGGGCTCCTTCTTTCCTTAGGGACTCATAAGCACTAGATCTAATCCCAATTGCAGATGGACAAGCAAAACAACAACAACAAAATACTAGATCTAGTCTCATTTCATTAAAATCCGATTCGACAATCACATTCGAAAAACCAAGACTGTAAATCCAGCTCAATGCCTCCTTCAAACAAAGATCCTCAGTAATGCATGCTTCAAAGCTTCCATCCACAGCTTATTCAAAGAATGAACATTATAAAGCTGGAAATTATCAAGTAAATGGAGAGCAGAAAATGCATGCTTCGCCAAAACCCAACTCTGCAAATAATCAAAAACAAAATTAAGAAAATAATACATTTTATAAACCCAACACCAAAACCCAACTCAATTAAGCAAATTTTTTTTGGTAATCCAAAGTGCCCCTTAAATCCAAAGTTAGAGTCTTGAATCCAATATATATATGAAATAAAGCAAGTAACTAAATTAATAAGAATTTCTCTTCATTTTCTTTAAACTCGAATCTCTGCCATGGCAGAGTAACTCTATCCTGTTGTTGCTACTGCTGCTAACTGTGAATGTGATGAGTCACTTCTCTCATCTCTGCTCTTCATTTTCTTCACTAGCTTACTCCTTCAATCGAGTCACTTCTCTCATCTCTTCCATAAACCCTTGTAACATCTAGCAAAGAAGTTATTGAGATGTTAAGTGAAAGTGACGATGGGACATGTTGTTCTTTAGATTTAGCCTTCGAACATAACCAAATTCATCCAACAAATCATCGGCTTTGTAAATTGCATCTTCAAGCCTATGAAGCCAACTTCTCACACTTACTTTTGTAAATCTACTTCTCCTCTGTGTCTTTGAGGATTCCATTGATAGACACATCAACAACTTCCACAGAAGCTAATCGATTAAATAGATCCTATAGGAAAGTAGATAGCGTAACTTTACATTCATGTGAATCACCCATTTTCGGTGGTGAGCCTTCTGATTTCGGTGGTTTGCAGATAACACAACCTGCACATCATCGTCTTTGCGCACTGACATCAATCAAACATTGTATTTTTAGTGGAGGTTGATGAAGAGTGGCGTTCCTCATTAAGACTGGATAGATGGATGAAAGGGCGGATGAGTGAGCCTTCTGATTCTTGCGCTGGATGATGAAACCCAATTGTGGTGAGCTGTGTGGCAGTGGTGTCTACTAGGGTTTCAAGAGTGAATTAAAATTCTTAGGTTGAAGGCAGGTCATTTGCAAAGATAGGGGAATTTGATTGAGTGGGTTTAAAAAGGGTATTTTAGATATTTCATATGACATTATAAAAGTGTTGCTGATGTGGCGCTCTACATGGCAAAAAGTGGGACCCACATGTGTGGCAATAAGTGGCGCCACGTCATCTGCCACGTGTGTGCCACGTCATCCCTTTCTCCCACGTCTGCTACCACGTAGGCATATTTAACGAAGTTAACGGAAAATGTCACTTAGTTGCCAACGGTTTTAATCACATGTCACTTATTGTGGCACATGATAAAAATGTGATTTAACGGACCCACTGTTTTTTTTTATCCAGTAGCAGATCAACTATTTGTCACTTTATTTTTCCTCCTAGGCACAGTCTTTGGATTCTGGGGAATGAAAGAACCTTAACTAATAGTGGGTCTATCTGAAAAGAATTAGCATTTGATGCTAAGCAGTGCCAGTGCTTCTTTAATGCCGATGATGACTAGTGAAAACTTGTTTTGAAATTGGAGAGGAAGGGATTTTGATATTTAGGAAAGGAAGTATGGGCTAAATGTCATGTTTGGTGAATATTAGTTGTTGAAAAAGAAGACTACCTTTGTGTATAAATATAGATGGCTTGCTGTAATATGTATGTGTAGGTGATAAGAAAAACAATAAAAAAAATATATATGTTTTATGTTCATGTCTATAGCAGAGACGTTGGTCTTCTACAGTTCATAAATATTCAGTATTAGCTTTTTATATCTCTTCTCTGCATCCTCCTTTTTTTTTTTTTTTTTAATCTTTGTTGTGTTTATGTTTATGCCATATCATTTTTCTTTTGAATATCAAAACCCCTTCCTTTCCAATTTCATAACATGGTATCAGAGCATAAATGGTCTTTGAGGGGCCTGTTTTTATTCAAAAAAAAAAAAAAAATGCGAGAAACCAGCCTTGAAGAAGAAGAGAAAGAAATGGCTGTGTATGTTTGATGCTTATATCTCTATTTTTTGCTATGCTGAAATCATGTGTTTTCTATTTGAAAAATTGTTCTCCCTCCTTTCAAGTTGAAAACCAAGTTTGTGTTTGCTGAAAACCAAGTCTGTGTTTGCTGAAAACCAAGTCTGTCTTTGCTGAAAATATGCTTTCATAACTGCAGATTTTTTTTGAAAAAATCTATTTTGAAATCTGTTTTCATATCCTTCCATGAAATGGTTGCTCTGTTTTTTCATAACTGCAGTTTTTCAAATCTATTTTTGAAAAAATATGTTTTTTCATAACTTCTTTCATGAACATTTGAAAAATCAACTTCAAAGCTTTCATAACTTCAAGCTCTTATATCTTCATAACTTCAAGTTTTCGTATCTTCATCAAGTGTATGCTTTTGGAATTGAGTTCTTAAATCACTCTTCCAAAAGGAATTGAATGGGACCGGCAAGTCTTGAAACTGCAAGAACAAGACCAGCATGTCTTAAAACTGATAATGAGACCGACATGTCTATAAACTGCAATAACATGAAAAACCTTGATGCCTTGATATACATAACTTGCTTGAAGTTGTTATAACATGATCAATCATGTGTTTCTTGAATATGTAGAAGTTGATATACAGAAATTAATATCAAGAAGGAGTAGCCATAAAATGAAAAATAAAATGATGCAAGAAGTTTTCTGTCAAGGAGGAGAATACTCCAAGAAAATCCATGCTTGATGAATTCATGATGCCTTGAATCTTTTATCAAAGTTCAAGGAGCTGCTAAAAAAAAAAAGGAGCTGCAAATATCCAGACTTGATGTTGCATAAATTAAAATCTCACAAAACTCAAATCTCCAGCAAAATCTCAAGGAGGAGTGTTGGAGATGTGATATTTTGTAGAGATATTTTCTGCATTGGTTGAAAATGAATGGATGCCCTGATTTTGAGGAAAGGAAGTATGGGCTAAATGTCATGTTTGGTGAATATTAGTTGTTGAAAAAGAAGACTGCCTTTGTGTATAAATATAGATGGCTTGCTGTAATATGTATGTGTAGGTGATAAGAAAAATAATAGAGAGTGCAGAGAGAGTCATGAGAATGAAGAAAAATAAGAAAAAAAAAATGTTTTATGTTCATGTCTATAGCAGAGACGTTGGTCTTCTACAATTCATAAATATTCAGTATTAGCTTTTTATATCTCTTCTCTGCATCCTCTTTTTTTTTTTTTTTTTTTTTTTTTTTTTTTATGTTTATGTTTATGCCATATCATTTTTCTTTTGAATATCAAAACCCTTTCCTTTCCAATTTCACAACAAAACTTTAGAGGATCATTTAGAAAGCTGCCATCGAAGCGACAAAAGACATATGTTTTGTACCTTCTACTTAGACTTTCAAGTGGTTGGCATCCTAAAAGGAGGAATGTGGATTCAATTTGTGATTCTTGTCAGCTCCTTAAATAGTTTAAGGTTGCAGGATTGTATGTAATATGTTCAATTAACATTGCGAAGGAGAAGATGTACACTCAACGTTTTGAAAGTATGGGATGTTTTACCATTAGAAGATATTCCAAGATTGGTCAAACTTCTTGATGGCATCTTTGAAAGATATACTGATGATTTAATGAGCCTTTGCAATGACAAATGTCTAGAAGGGTATGCTTTTGATGACACTGCATATCATTCGTAGTCATTATCTTGAATTATATGTTAAAAATCATTATTAATATTGTGGGTCTCTCCGTGGAGCCCACAAGTTTGAAAACAAAAAAAAAGGAAAGGGAGTCAGCATCGAATTACCAAGCTTTGTTTGAAAATTTTTTTTAAGCAATTTTTGTTGACAAAATTGCCAACCCTCATGCCTATATAAAAGGCCATATGGTAAAAGCAAAAAAATGTACAAGCCACAAGCAAAAATCAAGTGAGAGCAAAACAAGTGGCAGTGAGTGAAATAATTGAGAGCAAAGTGAGTGGTATTTGTAGTAAGGTGTGAGTCTTTTTCAAAAGAGTGGGACGGGGAAATTTGTGAGCTTTTGTGCATGGAATTTTAGTGTGTGTAGTATAGGAGTGAAAAGAAATAATTAAAGAGAGTGGGGTAGTGGTGAGGGTTCAAATCCCACCCCCTCCCCCACCCATCTAATATGTACTTGTTTAAAAAAAAGGGATAATTACTGTAGCCCCTCTGTATTTATGCCTATTATATCATTTCATCCCTGACATTTGAAAAAATATTTATTCACCCATGACATTTGCTAAATCGTGTACTATTTCATCCCTGAAAAAGGACTAATGAGTGTTAACTGTAGCAAATGTCAGGGGTGAATAAATATTTTTTTAAATATCAGGAATGAAATGGTGTAATAGGCATAAATACAGGGGGGCTATAGTAATTATCCCTAAAAAAAAAAGAAATAATTAAAGAGAGTGGGGGTAGTGGTGATAAAAATAATATTTGTGTAATAGTGAATTTATTTTTTAGTGGAAATATTTATTATTCATTATTTATACACTTATTGATAAAAATAATGAATATTTCCACTAAAAAATTTCACGTATTATTGATATTATTTATTTATTCATTATTCATTATTGATAAAAATAAATTTCACGTGTTATTTTATTATTTTATACACTTAAATTCAACAAGTGGTAATTTCTCTTGAAATTTTGAGTATGCTATGTGGTTGCAGTTTTGATTGATCTTCCACATCAGAAAAGATTTTTGAGAATTTTTCAATTTGCGGTAGGGAGAGATTTTGCACATGCACAATTTGGAACTGTGAAGCTCATTGGTTCGGAACTACGCTTGCTTGGTGCAACGTGAGGCTGCTAAATCCAATTCACTATGGCAGAATCTGAAAATGTCAGTGTTATTAAAAAATTAAATAATAATAATTACAGCATGGGGAGGACTTGCATGGAGTCATAGACGGAGACCAGATCAGCTTCAAGTAATATGTCACCTTTCTGCCCTGCGATAATGGCTGCGTCCAGGAAGTTACCCGATTCTTCTTCAAATGACAGAAGCTCATCAAGGCAAGAGTTACTTTTCAAGAAGGTGCGAATAGAAGCTATGGAATTAAAAGCTCTTACATATTTCATCATGGCTCTATTATCATTCACCTCACGATAGTGAAGTGCACTGCTTTCCAAAAACTCTTGCTCAATTCTATCAATTTCTCTGCTTTTCTC
>CATIWK010164279.1:0-32805 GCA_949634005.1 Mallotus japonicus
AATGTGAGAAGTGCCCATCCAAGGAACAAAATTCACATTTTGATGCCTAACTTGATGGAATCTCATGTTGTGAATTAATGGTCCGCATAATCAATCAAATATAATTTTTAAATGCTTTTCTAAACTATTTATAATTTAAAAATCCATTTTTCAAGTGTTTTTCGTTTATTTTGATTCCCAAGTTACCTTTTTTTATTTAAGTTCTCAAAAATGTTCATTTTAATTTCTTTTTAAATCTAAATTCATTTTTAAGCATTTTATTATCTTTATTTTGATTTTTAAAGTAATCTTTCTTTCATTTTTCAAATAAAATGTTTAATTGCCCCGAAACTCAGATTTTGGAGCAATCATAAAGAGGATATTTGCTAAATGTATTAGTCATTCTTATCTCACTTCTCTTTTAATTTTAATTTATTGCTTCTTATTGCTTTTATTTCTCATATTTCATTACTTAGCATGCATATATACATCATAACATGATTTTGCCATAATTACCATGCCATGGGTTAATTGCTTGCTTTGTAGATTTATATTTATCATGCTTCCATGTTTTATCATCATTGCATAATCATAGTTAGATGCCATGTTTATACTAAGTGTGCCATGTGATGTGCAGTAGTTTAGCATTTGCCATGATCATGCATCATCTTATTCTTATGTCATTTTGCCATGTCCATCCATCATTATTTCATATTGTTATGTGCTTGTGTGTATATATTCTACTTGCATTTGCTTGTAGAAGTTAATGTATAATAGTACATAATGCTTGGAAGCACTGTATATAAAGTAAGGCCGGCAATGCTCAGCATCCGGGCTGTATGGAGATGCCTCAAACAAAACAGCTTAATCTTACTGACATCAAAATTCGAACCTAATGCTTTATCCAATGGGCGAATGTAGTTCCAAGCAAGGGATTCGAGTTTGCTTAAGTCCCTAAAACGAATAATTTCTCGGGTGATACCGAGTGGCGACTACCTTTTTCTCCTACTTGAGTGGAAGGTTATAAGTGCATTTATGTCTTCCCTAAGTTCTTTCAGTACTCCCCTCACTACCCTCTGTTTTCCTGTAATATAGAAAAAGGATTTGTGATCCAAAGAGTGCCAAGTCGGTCCCTCTAGCATTAACAATTATATTACTACTTAATAAAATAAAATTGCAACAAATGAAAAATGAATTGCAAGTCGTATTTAATAAATTACAACCCATAAAAGAATAACATAAATCCAATCACATCAGTCTTAAGGGCCATGCTATGCACCATACATTTCATACTAAACAAATATAGCATAATAGTTTAATTTTCAATAAAATTAATTATGACAAGAACGAATTATGTGACAAATCCATTCGGGGTCAAGGGCAGCACCCCTTGCGGGGTCTAAGGGGTAGCACCCCTTGTGGCGGTCCCAACCGTGCATGACACTTAACACACAGTCGTGCTTGAGTGATAATCATATTACATTTCATTAGTATGTTCAAAAGATGTTAATTTTGTTCAACACTTGAATAAGAATGCCATCAACTTTTGCATCTACACTTTGCAGACAAGCACTCAGGCACAGCCGTGTGCACTGTATCCTTCAAAAAGTGCTCCCAGTCAAGACTGTGTGTCGTGTGTGACACTTATTCTGCATATTTCAAAGTAGGTACAACCATTCGCCCCTTTACACTGAATTTTACATTTATAAAAACAGTGTCTTTCAATAAAAATCTTTGTTTAATCACATTAAACAACCATCAACATTAATCATATTAATGTATGTAACCGTTTTTTATATAGATTAATCAATTCGTCATATGAAAACATTCAATTGAAATTTGGAAAACAATTTCCAAAATCAAATATATCACATATATTTCAAAACTTATTTTTCACATCTCATGTATATATAACATATATAATAAAATCAATCTAATCTAATTACAAGTGGCTTTGATACCACTATTGGGTTTCCATGATCTAAAACACAGTGGAAAACAAAATCTTTAACCACAAAACCCTCATAGGATCCACGTAATTCAGTTAAATTGATTAAATAGGGTTTTCAAAACTCACCAAGATGATTTCAAGGAATGAATGTTGGAAGGAAGAGAGGGGATTCACACCGGTGACTCCCTACCTCGAGTTTTACGTACCCTTTTATTGGATTGAGGCGCCACCAAAAAGCCACGCCCTCTACCGGTGTCCACATGAACTATGAATCCAAAGCAATGTAGGTGTGCTAGCACCTTCATAAAAAAAATGACTCTTTTATTTTTAATCTCTCTATGTCTTTTTTCTTTTTCACAAAAGAAGTGGAGGAAGAAGGAGGAGAATAATGGCTGCATAAAACCCTAGAGAATGAGATGTATTTATAGACATCCATTCTAGGGTTTCACTTGCTATCTATTTACCAAAATAGTTTTGGTAAATCAAAACTTCCTCTTTTAATTTAATTCTAGTTCCAAATAATAATCATTTCCTAATTTATTTAGATAACTCTTACCTTAAACAAATTAGGAAATAAATAAATATTAACAAATATATATATATATATATATATATATATATATATATATATATATATATTCACTTATTTATTTATTCTTTTAGAGAGATTACTATTGGGTTAATTAACCCAAGTCTACTTTGGGCCTGTTTTAAGTGTGCGACCATGTAAGTTCACACAACGTTGGCAATGGGCATAAAATTCCCATTTTAGCTCATAAGTCATAAGTGGCCTCCAGCAAGACATTATGACTACCCAAGTTATGTGAAGTTGATAATCCGACATAACCTAATATAGAGAGTGCATTATAGTCCTTTTGTCATGCAATATCTTGATTGAACATAAGGTATGGTTTATATCATCCTTATGTTGTTCAATCATATTATTTCCTAATCCCAAGTAGACTGATACTTGATAACTCTTTATCAACTCATTCTAGCGTGGCCATGCATTTCTCTTTAGTCTAATTTATCGAGGGGCCCACGGATATCTACTTAAAATAATTGAGGGACAAATTTCATCTCAATCACTCACATTCCTCACATAACTCATTCTATATCCAATCACAACCTGTTTTATCATCCAGTTAAAAATAATGTAGGGATGTGTCCAAATACAGAACTCATAATGTAGGAAACCATGGTGATTTCAGGTCAGAGGACTGAAATAATACTACTATGATGAGAATCACTTATGACAATAATCCATGTAGTATTCTCATTGTGGGTCGATCTAGTACATCATTCTCTAAATATGTACCTATGAGTTTGACTCAATATCTCATATACATTATCAGTAAAACATAATCATCAGTCAACCTTATACTAGTCTTTATTCATTATTGTTCTTACAACAATGATCAACTAGGGATATTTAGATTAGAATTCAAGTATCACCTAAGATTTTTACTATCAAGTCACATGATTGATGACCTTAGGTAGAATTAACTAATCAAGGATAAAATTAGAATTAGCCAGTAATAATAAAATGCCTCTTTATTAATAAAATGGAAATATGATAAAGTCAAAGTATGGCGATCATATAATTGGCCTGGGGCATATGACTAACGCTTGAACAGTACTGAATTTTTCTTTTTATCTATGGATCAGATGATCAAGCTCATATTCAATCTAGAATCTACACAACTCAAAGCAACTGAATGCTACAACTAGTCTGCAAGTAATGACTGAAATCCAAATAACTCATAACTAGTCAGCTAAAGAACTCACAAGCAAGTTCATTCTTTTCCACCATAGCCCAAGAATTGGAACGGTTCATTATAATTTATTAGTACAATAATTTTATAGTGCAATGATAGAGTTGAAGGATTCTGCAATGTCTTGCACTTGGCTGACTACCAAACTCTATGTTATTGCAATCTTGTTCAGCTACTTGAGAACTTTCTTTATCAGTACTTATGCAGATCAAATCATCCAAAGAAAACAACATTACCTCAGTTTTTACGACTAGCAGCTATAATAACAATTGAAAACAAAATTCAAGAAATATACAGTGACAAGGTCTACAACAGGTTTCACTAGAGCAATTTGAAAGCATTGTCAACAATTTCCTACTTTTTGGGTATTAGCTCCAAAAAAAATGAAATGATCAAACATTTAATTAACTTATTCTGAAAAAGAAAAGGAAAATGAGCAAAGCATTTTCCTCTCCTGGAGAAATTATACCAAAATTTGCTAACCACCTAATTTCATTAGGAATGTCTCTACCTAGTCTAGTCACTAATTTTTAGACAAGTACTTAAAATTTGGATTATCCCTAAGACTGAATTTTGAAAGAACAAAGCAGTAAGAATCCTAGTCAGTTCTTCAGAGATGCTTTAACAATTTTTTTCTCTTTTGCACCATGTCTTGAAGACCCTTTCAAGAGTGCTTATCCTGCAGCATTGTGACAAAAAAAGATATAAATATGTTTAAAAAAAGTCAAAAATAATATTCATTTGAGTACCATATCCATGGAGTAAACAATAATATAGTAACATCTAATTAGGACCAAGTTTGGGAGTGGGAAAAAAAATCCCCCTCCCCAATGAAACATTTAATATCATAAGAAACTGCATGTTCAACCATCCTTTTACCAAAAGAGTGAAGGCAATCTCAATAAGTTACCTGGCTGCTTAACATCAATATTAATGTCTTTGAAAAATAAAATGTCAACATGACAGCCTGCTTTAATAATTTTTTTTATTGTCAAGACTAGTTAAATATCAAATTGCATCACTGAAAGAATGTAAAGATACAATATCCTGCTAAAATTTAAGTTGATTCATCAATCAAAAGTATAGTAAAAAATATAACCTCCTACTACAAAAGGAAGACTTTATCCCACTCTCCCTATATTTTCCAATTGTATTACTCTGCTTTCAATCTCTATCCATTTTTTTGCATTTTATATCTATTAGGAATCATATCTCTGCTCTTTTATAAAAAATAAAATAACAATAGATCCTTCCAATTGCATTTTTTCCTTGTTTTCTCCAAACACACTGGTTGACTTCTTTTTGTCTTCCTTCCGCTGAACTTTTCAATTTGGCATGATTTAGTTTAAGAGACCCTAGCTCGTTAATAAAATTAGGGGGAGCATACTGCTTAATGTTGGTAAAGATTATGTGCAACTAGTGGCTTTTGAATCCATGGTAGTGAAACTTTGCTAGATTTGGATTGTTTCTTTTTAGGTAAGACGAAGACTTAACAAAACTTGAAGTTACCTAAAACCTACATTCCCCACAAGAGTGGAAGAGGGGAAATAAACTTAAATAATGACACTAAAAAAGGTGGTTTAAAGCTAAATGTTATTTCTAATTCTCCATAATCTAAACTGTTGGGGACAACTTTGTCTTCATGTGAATGAATTTGCATGTAAAGAAAAGGTTATGGCCCTAATGCTTTAGTTAGGAAATAGGTTGACCCATAAGGAACTCAATTTTCTGGGGCAACTTTAGATCATTAATTGTCAACATACATGAAATGGAAATGTCATTTACAAAACCAAAATGAAAATGTTACTGACATTTGCTAAAAAATACCAAGAATGTTCATGGGAAAAAATTATAATATGTAACCAAAGATGTTTTCTTGCTAGGTAAAAAGTTAAAGTCCAAAAATCATGAACGCACCCTAGTATCTCAACTAGGTTGACATACTCTTAGCGCTGATATCATATTTCTGTTGTCCAAATAAAAATGGAATTAAAAATGAAATAGTTATTACAAAGTACACAAAAGCAAGCTACACAAAGGTAACCAACAAAAATGATAATAGCTACGCCTATTGAAATCAAAACAAACAAAATTATTATAAAAAGCAGGTGATGAATCCCACCATTGAATGGAAGAAGATGAAACTCCATGCTTAGCAAGGGCATCGGTAACAGAATTCCCTTCTCTGTAAATATGAGTAACACGAAAATGCATTTGAGAAATGAAGTGCAGACATTGCAGCCATTGTTGCTAAATTTTCCATGCAACTTGCTTCAAATAAGAGCGAAAAAGATGATCAACATACGTAGAATCGTATTCTAACTATAAAGAGTGACATCCCTTATTCCAAGCAACTTGGACAACGTACATTACTGCATAAATTTCAGCAATGAAAACAAAGTCATTCCCAATAGCAAAAGCAAACGCACCTTGTGGAAAACCCGAAGAAGTTTTAAAAATGCCAACAATGCCAGCAGCACCCGGAGAGCCCAAGGCAGAACCATCGGTGTTGACCTTGATCCATACTGATGAAAGTGGCTGCTAATTCACTGAAATAATTTTTGGAACATTGCCTAGAATCCCTTGAATGCCCATGAGCTTTAGAATTCAGAGTTCATCCACTGAATTGAACATCTGTTGGTGTCAAATTATGCATAGTTTTAGGTTTTTAATTTACATACATTTTATACATTTTGAATAGCATTTATTATAGAAAAGCATATAGAAATATATGCTTTTATATTTTCTTTGTTGTTGTTAGGGAAAAGAAGATAGGAGGTGATTCGGTGGAGTATAGGAGCAAAAGAGGGAGAAAATAAGCAAAGGAGCAGCAGAGCTGTCTTCTATCACGAGCGCGGCTAAATGTGCAATCGCGAATATGCCAAAATGCCAGCCCCTGAGTGATATCGAGCCTTTTAAGAGCACGGATCTTACGTGAGTGCGATTTCCTGCTGCCAATGTCTTTTGTTACGAGCGCGGCTAGTGCGCGATCTTAACCCTTTCACCAGGATACATCTGTTGCGAGCGCGGCTCATATACAATCGCGACTCTTTCCGGAGAGCCCTTCTTACACGAGCACGGAGCTTCCACAATCGTGGCTTGCATGTTTCCAGCACAGAACATGCTGAGGTGTACTGATTTAGAGAAAAATCTAAGGGAGGTAAAATGACATGTTCTAGAAGATGGTAAAAAGGACAAAAAGACATAAGTTACTTGGGGGAGGAGGACACAATTCTACAAGACTCTCTCACTCATAAGAAAGACCACACAAGAGAAGGAGAAGAAGAAGAAGAAGGAAAAAGAGGAGAAAAAGAAGCTAAAGGAGAGAGACCCATTTGAAGATTCAAGCTCCTTTGGATAATATTTCTTACTCTTATCCTTATTCTAGTCTCTTGTGTGTAATTTGAATATTGGATGTTGAATTTAATAGCCATGAGTGGCTAAGTACTTTTATGTTGTTGCCATTTGATATAATCTCATTTAATATATTAATTCTTGTTTATTAATTGCATATTGTGTTTGTTGAGCATGTTGAGTGTTGTATTATGGCCAAATGCAATCTATGTTTGAATCTATGCATTAAGAGATGGTGGATTCAATAGACCCATAAATACTTGTTAGATCTATCAATGACTTGAGAAAGATTGTGTATATCTAATCCTCTTTAAGTTTGCTAAATACCTTGCAAGTTAGATTTGATTTTATTGTATGATGATAATGAGAATTAATTCATATTGTGAGATTTGATTGATACTTACTTGTGAGATTAGCATTGCTTGAGAGAGATTGCTATTCAGTTTATGAAAGCTGGAGGTGTGCATTAGAACTTGAACTAATCTATTATTTGGCTCAATGATAATGTGATATACCAATTCTCCCAACAACATGCCTTTCCCATTGATTATTTCCTTATTATTTTGACTTGCAATAGCTTTAATTACATTCTTTAGTTTGTTTATTAGTTTGCTTATTTACTTGCCTTACATCCACCATTATCGATTACTCTAAACATATACAATTGAGATTGATAGGTGTTTAATCCTTAATCCTTGTGGAGACGATACTCTACTTACTTCTATATTACTTGTCAACTCATGCACTTACAGCGAGCAATAAGTTTTTGGCACCGTTGTTGGGGATTGATGGAGCTAACATCATAATTAATCAATATTGTTTTGGATTAGAGTATTTTTCTATTTTAGAACTCTATTTTTGACTTGTGATTTTTGTTTTAAGTAATTCGGTATTGTGTATGCACAATACTTGTCGTGCTAGATAAGAACCTTTACTCTTTATTCCGAACTTGTCAAAGTTTAAAAGAGAGAATCGAAGGAGATTACAGAGTACGTTAAGTAATATGGCTGCACAAGGAGCTCAACCAGCTGATGCATAGAGAACTCTTCTCGAGTTCACTATGCCGGGTTTGGAGGGAGCTAGACAAAGCATCGTAAGGCCTAATGTCCAAGAAAACAACTTTGAAATCAAACCAGCACTCTTACAGATGATCTAATCCATTGTTCAGTTCCATGGATTGCCTTCGAAGGACCTGAATATGCACATAGCCAACTTCTTGGAGATATGTGACACATTCAAGTATAACGGAGTCTTCGACGATGTTATTTGATTGAGGCTATTCCCATTTACTCTTAAAGATAGAGCCAAGGTGTGGCTAAATTCTCAACCTTCAGCATCAATCACCACTTAGGATTTAGTTGCCAAAGGATTTCTAGCAAAATACTTTCCTCCTGCAAAGACGGCGAAGATTGTCAAGGACATCATAATATTTCAGCAATTTGAGAATGAGTCTTTGTGTGATGCATGGGAGAGATTCAAGGAATTGCAAAGAAGTTGTCCACACCATGGCCTTCCCATAGATGTTCTCATTCAAACTTTCTATAACGGTGTGATGAGGTCTACAAGAGACACAATTGATGTAGCTGCAGGGGGATCTCTAATGAGGAAGACTATTGATAGAGCTTTTGAACTCTTGGAGGAGATGGCTAACAACAATTGCCTATGGCCTTCGGAGAGACATTTGGCTCCTAAACATAGAGGAAAACTTGGAGTTGATGATGTTACCTCCATTCAAGCACAACTTGCTGCACTAAACAAGAAGATTGGTGATTTAGCTATAAGAAGTAATGTTGTTCCAACTCCATCTTTAGCTATATTTTGTGAACATTGTCATGTGCTTGACCACTCAACTCTAGAATGTGGTTTTAGGAGTGGAAATGTGTATGGAAATGGAACTCTAGAAAATTGCAGCCATGTTGGAAACCAATTCCAACCAAGGCAACAAAACAACAAGCTATACTCAAACACTTACAACCAAGGTTGGAGAAACCACCCTAATTTCTCATGGAGTAACAACCAAAACTCTCAAGGCTTCTCAAACTAATTTCCTAAACCAGCACCACCACTCGAATTCTGATCTAAGTTTATTTATGAGAGATTTGCAGCTATATAGGTGAAATTTGATAAGTTCATGGTAGCTATCAGTTTAAAAATCAATAGCCAAAATGAGAAGTATGATCAAATGCTCAAGAATCACTCTTCATCAATCCACAACATAGAGGTTCAACTTGGTCAACTAGCAAATGTAGTTACTACTAGAGCTCAAGGCCATCTTCCAAGCAACACCGAAGTTAACCCGAAAGAGCAAGTCAAGGCTATCACCTTGAGAAGTGGTAGAGAACTTCAAGGTCAACAACAGATGCCATTGAAGGATGGTGAAGATAAAGAGTAACAAGAGGTGAAAATTGAAGATGTGCAAGCCGAAATGAAAAAATGAAATTTGAATAATCAAAGGAGAATCAAGTGGAGCAGCCACCTATTGTTGATACATCAAAGTATGCTCCAAGGCTACCCTTTCCTTTAACGCAAAGGAAGATGAATGATGATGAGCAAAGGTTTGCTAAATTCATAGAAACCTTATACGTCTCACACCCAACTTATCTCCAAATTAGGATTTTGAACCCACCCCAATCTTATTACCAAGATTGTTACAACAATGTGTTTTAAGGCTCAACATCAACCTTACAACAACTTGTGTTTTTTTTAGCTCAACATCAACCTTACAAAACTTGTGTTTTTTTGGGCTCAACACAAACCAATCTCCAATGTGTTTTTCTAGGATCAATCTCAAGTGTTTTTAAGGTTCACACTTAAACCTTCCTACAAGAGTTTTCAAGGCTAACTCACAACCTTTTACAATATATGTTTTTCACAAGGGCTCAATACTAATCCAATGTTGATTGATTCCTCACTACCCACTTCTCAACCCCAAGAAAGAGTAAAGGAAAGAATCCTATCAACTAAGCACTCACCCAACTCTCAATAGAAGGGTAATCACAAATTTAAGAAGAGTTTGTTTACATATAAATGATATACAAAGAGTAAATGTAAAAGAATTAAATTTGGCTCAATGAATTTGATAATAAATTTTTTGTGCTGACTCTCTAACTTCTTAAATAAGGTTTCAAGTCTTGTTTATATAGTTGGTGATGAAAAATAGTTGTTAGAAACCTCCAAATTCGTCTAAAAACTCACTCTCCTTCATTAAATATAATTTCAGCTTTTTCTAGGATTTGGTATGCTCAGGATTGTGAGCGTACCCTCAGAATCGTGAGTGTACTCTCAGGATCGTGAGTGTTGAAAAATATGACCACTACTCGCAAATTTGTCCATTGGAGACTAGTTACTAACAACTTAAAATTGTGAGCGTACCCTAAGGATCGTGAGCCATTAGCTAGGGATCATGAGTGTAGACCATGAGGGTGGTAGCATGGCAACCCTTTTGTTCAAGTTTTGGTCACTTGTCAGCTCGGGATCGTGAGCATAGCCTCAGGATCATGACTAATCAACTCGGCATCGTGAGTACACTATCTTGAAGAAAACTTCATGTTTTTGGCTTCAAATGACTTCCCTTGGACTTGAATCACTTCCTTTACTTTAAGCGACATTTGTAAGGGTCTTTGAAGGCTTCAATTGAATTTCAGTTAAGCTTAAATTCGGTCTTTAATTCCTAGCTTATAGTCACACTTAAGCAAACATATTAATGAATCAAAATTGATTGTTAAAGTCAAAACAAAGGTTGAATTGAGAATTAATCATGGCCTTGATCATGCAAAGGCAACAATGTGCATTGGACAGATTCGAGTTTGAGTAATTTTCTTAAGAAATTGATAAGAGTATCGTGTGTTAAAGGGGTGCATATGAACCTCCTACACATTTATGCTCATAAAACTTAGGTCAAATCTAAAAGGCAATATGAATCAATTTTTAGTCTTGGGTATGCAATTGAAGAGCTAACTCCACTGCAAAGACTTCAATAATCATGACGGTATCATTTGCATATGCAAATAGGGATAAAAACATATTTAGTGGTTGAACTTTTTAAAATTTGACAATTTAGTATGTTAATTGTTTTTTTTTATAACAATTAAGTATGCCAACCTGTTAAAAAATAACAAGAAAGTGTATATAGCATGTCACCAACGAGTTGCCCTTTAACAATACACTATTTTAAAATTAAAAGACCTTATTGCCCCTAAAGTTAAAAAAAATATAATAATAATAATAATAATAATAAATTTTTTAAATAAACGTAGTTTTACTTAAATTAATTTTATTTTTATTTATTTATAATTTAACTTTTAATTATTTTTAGTAGTAACAAATAAAAATTAAAGTAAAAAAAAATCATTCAAATTCATGTAATTAGAGGATTAAGCTAATTAATATTGGAAATGCCACAATAATCCTACCAACGCTTCTCTGCGTTGGATCTTGACTAGGTTCGTTACTGTTCTTGCACATAGCTTTTGCCATAATGCCAATAACACATATTGCCATAGTCCGTAACCACAAAATGGCTAGTAGGTGGTCTACACTCATTGTAAAACTTTGCATGGTTCACTTCATCTGGGGCACAGGAAGGACAAACCAGCAGGCAAGATAGCTGGCTACTTAATCCAGTACCTATTATAATAACCGGCACTGATAAATTTTATTTTTTTTTATTTTTTTTTTTTAGTTGGGGGAGGGGGGGGCGCCTGGTGAGGTTCGAACCGGGGGCTTTCTTGGGGAAGCCTTTCCCACCTAGGCTATATTGCCTGGGTCGGAACTGATAAATTAAAAGAGTCAAGAAAGTGAAAATTTTTGGATCAACTCTGTTTTTTACTTGTTCCTGCTACTGGGTCTAAACCCATTAGGGTGGAGAAGGAGGTTGTTAGAGGAACTTTAGAATATCTAAGTGGAATCATAAATGCTGAAAATTTTATGGCCCTTCTTTTCTCGATCTTTTTGGATCTATTAAGCTGCAATTTTTATGAGGTTGTCTCGGTAATTAATTCCAAGTCTAGAGCTTTTTTTCTTTTCTTTTGCAATTGTTGTAGAAATTTTGTTTTGGGCTTTCTTACTCTCTCTGTTTCTGACTCAATCGTTTTCATTATATAACCTGCTAAATACACTTTATTATTATTTTTTTACATGTTACAATCCTTAATTATTATAAAAAAAAGTTAAAAATACTAAATTCTTAAATTGTAAAAAGTTCAAACACCAAAAATGTATTTATCCTTATGCAAATATTTATCTGACTAGAACAGTTAGATGTTCTTTTTTTTTTTTTAAATAACAGTTATATGTTCTTGACTTCATGGAATTAAAACTTGCATTATTAATTAGTATTATTATCAAATTTTCATTTTACTTCAAGACTGAATAAATGAAAAAGTAAAAATTTTATTCAATCAACTCCCTTTTTTCTTTTAATTTCTTGCATAATTTATAATAGCACATAGCTCAAGGGTGAAAAGAGAATACATATTAATTAAATAAAGGCACATTTAACTCGTAAGAAGAACAACTCAAAGGCCAACCAAGGAATAGTCAGGTGATTATTTCTCTTCAAGTACATCTTGAGGTATATCGTTCAAATTATGCAATCAGTAATTCGTATAGAGATAACTGTTCCTTATTGTGCAGTCCATCAATACTTAACCTCCCTAATAATAATAATAATAAGAGTACTGCATACCCAAGTGGTGAAAAAACATTAGGTCAAAGGGAAGCAGCGGGTTTCCAACTTACCAAAGGAAGTTGTCTTAATTTTGGGAACACCGTTATTTGAGGCCATTGTATTGCTTGCAGAAATATACATCTCCAATTGCATTCACAGTGAATAAAAGAGGCCCACAGGTTATGCTTGTCAGCTTACAGCGACCAAGAGAATAAGATTGTCTTATATGGGCTAATTTCCAAAACGAAAAGCATGACTGGTCAAGCTTCAACCTATCAGACCTAATAGATTGGGCTCTAACGAACCAAAAACAGAATTTACGTTCTTTGACTGATTGTAAGACTTCTCCATGGTTAAGAACAAATATGATATGCAAGCAATGAGTGCTTGATGACAAGGTGGTTCTGACTATTCGCAAACTAATGCTACCTGTAAATCCTGGATTATATTCACATTTCAACTGTGAAAATTGATAAGAATGTGCTGCTAAAAATACAAACAAGAAACAAAAATTCAAAAACCTCCATACCAGATCTACTGAAGATACTGTAAGTACCATCATATTTCTCCTCTATAACCTCCAGAACCAAAGTAATCCCTTCTGGAGTTAGCAAGTTGCTGTGATCTCTGATGCTCCAACTTGGGGCAATCACGAATGCGGTGACCAAGCCCACCACAATAGGCACAGCCCTTAACTCCACTTGCATCATTAATTGTGTCTCCATCTTCCATTGGATCATTCAGCTCTGCCAAAACAGGTGGGATCCTCTGTTTTGCTTCTTGCAATAGGTGCTTCAAATCAAGGAGTGTTGTCTCGCTCTGGTTTTTGTTTATGAAGGTTGTTGCAATTCCTGTCTTACCGCACCTTCCTGTTCGTCCAATCCTGTGAACATAGTTTTCGATTTCTGCAGGCATATCGTAGTTTATCACATGTTGGATATCAGGAAAATCCAAACCCTTTGAGGCAACATCAGTTGCAACCAAGACATCTTTCTTGCCTGCTTTGAAGGATGAAATTGCATATTCTCTCTCTTCCTGGTCTTTGCCCCCATGAATAGCCACAGCCTCAACTCCCTTTAGCAGAAGATATTCATGAATGTCATCCACATCAGCCTTGTTCTCACAGAATATCAAAACAGGAGGTGGTGTTTTCTGTAGGCACTCAAGAAGATAAACAATTTTTGCCTCCTGTTTTACATACTCAACCTCCTGGATCACATCAAGGTTTGCAGCTCCTGCTCTTCCGACATTTACAGTAACAGGCTTCACGAGAGCACTTCTGGCAAAGTTCTGAATTTTTGTGGGCATGGTGGCTGAGAATAGAAGAGTTTGTCTTTGAGCTTTAAAGTGATCAAATACTTCCCTTATGTCATCCTCAAAGCCTAAATCCACTAGTCTATCAGCCTCATCCAATGTTAAATACCTGTAGAAGAAAAAGGAGTGTCAATAACTTTCTATGCAGTACTAAAAGATAGTTCCTCCAAAGAATAAAAAGGTGGAAGAATGTGCATCGAGAATGTCAACAAAACATACCCTAACAAATTTACTAGGAAAGTGAATGAAAAAACAAATAATAATATTACATAAAAGGCAACAAAAGATCTGTTTATGTAGCAAGCGATCAAACATGTGATGCAGATTCTTCCAGTTGCAAATATCATTTTACAGGTAGATCCAAAAAGCAGAAAACACAACACTGTTTAGGGTTAGGCACTTGGACACTATAAAGTTGTATTGTAATATTCAACAAAGACTGAATCTAAACAAATTCCATCAAGAGGACATAACAAAAGCCTACAGCAATACATTTCTTGATGTTTCTGTTGCATAAAAATATAGCAACAGCTAATGAGATAAAAATAAAACCAGAGAAATCAAATTTGTGTATTTACAACCATGGTATAAAATGAGAAGTTCATATTAAATGGTAATGCTATATGGTGAAAATAAAAGCACTTACCTGCAGTTATCCAGACTCATTTTCTTCTTTGCTAGCATGTCCTTCAACCTCCCTGGAGTTGCGACGACAATATGCACACCCTTTTTCACAACCTCCAACTGCGACCTCATATCCACTCCACCAATGCACAGCAATGGTCTCAGCTCTGGATACCCAGCCTCTTGCATAGGAATTAAAAACTGTTCCACTACTTCATAAGTTTGTCTAGCAAGTTCTCTTGATGGGCAAACAATCAAACCAAAAGGTCCTTCACCTGGAGCAATGGGCATCATAATCTCCTCTTGTAAAGCAATCATAATCATTGGAAGCACAAAAACCAGGGTCTTCCCAGAGCCTGTAAAGGCAATCCCTATCATATCCCTTCCTGTTAAGATAACAGGAAGACCTTGCACTTGAATGGGAGTAGGTTGCACAATCCCTTTAGCTTTTAGCATCTTCAAGATAGGCTCAGGAAACTTCATATCTTTAAAATTTTTTATTGGTGGAGGAATGTCCTCACCATCAACTATAATGTGCCACTGTTTCCGAATTGCATCACGCTGCTTTCTGGGCATTCTTCTAATATGAAGTGGTGGTTTCCATCCAGTCAACAGAGGCTCAGTGTATGTAATTCCCTTAGCCAATTCACGAACAGACATTAGAGTTTTCCTATCCGATAAATGTTCTATCATCTCTTTCTCTTGCTGCACTAGTTGCTCTGCTTGGCTAATTTCAGGTTGTTCACGCTTAAGTTGGGAAGCCTTGACAAGAAGGCTAGGTTTGACTTCAGCAAGTTTTGACTTCTCCAATTCATCTTCTAGAGCTGAGGCCTTTCCCTTTCTTTGAAGAATCTTTTGTGCCTCCAAAGACCGGCGTTTTGCCACTGGGACATATTCCACGTAGTCATCTTCCTCCTCCATGATTCAAGTTCCCCTACCTACAAAAAATTCGTAAGAACATAATATTGCTAAAACAAATAAAATCAATGGTTTACGATACAAAACCGAACTTTTAATATTATAAATGAACTGCGATTTTTTTTTTTTGAAACTCCCCTCAACCCAATTGGATAAAATATGCAAAAATCACTTTGCTGAACCAAGAACAGATGGTGAAATCAAAACCCATTTAGGAAACACTCCCACAACATTTAACTTCTTTTGGTCATTCTCCTTTAACATTTGATATGCACTAGAGTCAATCCAACAACGATATTCAACAAAAATAAACTAAAAAACAAAACCTGAATGCCTAAGGTGTCGTTTTGTGCACATCAAATATCAAAAATACAATTTCATAAATGAGAATTAATGACCGCAACGGCTCATAATACCATTCTTGACTTAAAAACTATTAATTTTGAAAAGATACTAAACAAATCAAAACAAAAAAAGCAAACCAATTCTATTCTAGGGTTCATTTCCTTTTGGATTTAATTCTTCAATTTTTCATTTTATAGAGTTCATATTTTTTTTTACGAGCCAAGATTTCTTCCAGTTCTCAAACATCTATACACACAAACAAACAAATCCAGACAACACCGACACAACTTCGTTACAGGCACTCAATGGTAGATTAAAATTCCCTCAAAAATGAAACAAAGAAGCATAAAACGAACAAAAAAAAAAAAAGAAACAGATGATCATCGATTAATCAGAATTTACCTCCTAATATGCCGGTGGTTGTTACACGCAATACCGAGAGTGAGCTGGTTTAGCTGATTACTCCTGTGAGCAAGACAAGCAGCACTTGTAGCTTCCGCTTTTGCAAAAGAAGCAGAGGGTTTACGGCTGCAGCCTACAGGAGAGACGAAGGCTTTGTTTGGTTGTTTGGCAGGTGAGTCGAATCGAAGGATGGGAATAGTGACGGTAATGTTTAACGTGGTTTAGGATAAAAGGAGATGAAAATTTTGAAATTACACAAATACCCTTGAATGCATTTATATCTTTTTTTTTTTTTAGTCAATCATTTATATCTTATATTTTTTTGACCCAATTTATATCTTATATTTTAATTCATATAAATTGACATTTTGTATTTTTACATATTGAATTCTTCTATGAATGGTTTAAATAGTCTTAGTGACACACTGACAAATAGTAAAATATTTAATTTAATTTTTATAAGTTTTTTGTATTCCTAATAAATGTAATATTCTTATCTTTTATATTCCTAATATTCTTAATTTATATTCCTTTATCTTTTATATTCTTAATGTAATATTTTTATCTTTTATATTCCTAAATGTATTCCTAATATTCTTAATTTATATTATTTTTCTTTATTGTAAATAAATGTTTTTGTTAATTATTAATTTTCATATATTTAGTTAATAAATTTATAATTTAACTAATTAAACATCTAATTGAATATTTAATAATTAATGCAAATTTTTAAAAAAAAAATTATTACTTATTAAAAATTTTTTATTTTGATTCATATAATTAATTATATTTAAGCAATTAAAATTTTAATTCAATTAAATTAAGTGGTCAATCTATTTAAAATATATTTTTTAAAAAATATAATTTAACATTATTCTATGTCATACTACTTAAATAATAAATAATTAAAGGGTGTAGTTATTCCTACTTTAAAAAATTTAAATACACTCTTCTTTATTTTCTAAATATAATAACTAAATTGAAAATGTTTTTATTAAAAATTATATCAATAGTACAAGCTTTTCTTTTTTTAAAGATTTATTACTAGCTTTCTATGTACAACTTTTTTATTAGTTAAAAACTTATTGTGGGCACTCTCGATTTGATTAGCCCGCAATGAAAGTTCTGTGATGAGATAGTGTGACTGTTGAATGCAAGAAAAGCCCGAAATTTCTTCGAGAATGAACCTAAAAGCCCAAGAAGCCTAAACCCACACCAAACCCAAGTCAAGCCCAAGACTGAGCCCAATAGCTTAAGCCCACAAGCCCACATTGGCCTAAAGGCCCAATCCTCAGGTTAGGGCCGAAGAGGCAACGCCTGACCGAAGAGGCGCCGCCTCTATGGTGGCCACTTCGGTGAGGCGAGGCCTCTTTACAGCCCACTTGTGCAAACATTAATTAGAGAAGTGACAGTAGTAGGCAAGTGGGGGCCCACACCTTACTGATGTGAGTCCATGCGAGTGAAAATGAGATTTTTGGGGCAAAAAGGTTGCCAAAGAAAATATGTGCACATAATCGGAGAAAAAGGGGATGTCTTGTCAAGGCATGGGAGGGGCTTAAAAAGGCATGGGGTAGAGGACTTTAAAGAAATGGGTTGGTTGGTTAACAAAGAGAGAGGGGGACATTTTTTGAAAGGGAAAGAAGCATTTTTCAGGAGAAGGGAATGAGAAGAGGAGTCTTGGCTAAAAAGTTCATTATAGAAGAAGGAAAGGGGAGTTCTTGCATTCAAAAGAGGATTGAAATAAAAACTAGTCTCTGAGGGCTGAATTAGGGTTAAGCAAGTGTCAATTTATTTATTTTTGGTTATTTTGTATCATATTTTATTTCCTACAAATTTAACTTGGTGGCTTCCTCTTGTAGGTTCCATGTTAGTGGGAGAATAATATTTTGTTTATTGCAGAAATTTTAGGATGATTTTTAATAATCAAATATTATCCCTTATCTAGTTATTGAGGTTATTTATTTTTGGTTATTTTATTGTTATTTTGCATGTTCAAGGATGTAATTCATTTCTTCTCCCTCCTTTTTTTGTGTGTGCATTTATTTATTTTCCTTTCCATTTTTAATTGTGTAATGGGTTGTAATCTTTTCTCCTTCCCCGTTTCTTTGTATGGATTTTATCTGTTTATTGTGATGGATGTTGACTTATAAACATGAAATTAGACTAATGTGCAAATGCGGACTTAAGTGTAAAATTGGAAATGATTGCAATTTGCATAATAATGAGGAAATAATTTAATAATTAAAGGTAATAAAAAACAAAACACACACGGAGACCAACTGTAAGGTTGGGTGGGCATTCCAAAAGCCTATACCCAGTTTCCAAACTCATTCTCTAAGGATGGCTGCTGGGAACTCCCTAGAATCCAATTGCTATACAGTGTACGCCGGGTTTTATCTGGGTGGCGACTCCATCTCCAATTTAGGCTTCAAGCCTACTTTGTATTTTCTAGTGGGCCTCAAGCACACACAGTGCCGTGGTCACCAAACACTTGGGCTCACACTAAACCCTGCCGCCTACAGTGGCGACTCCACTAGGTATAGAGAAACTGATTCCAGTGTTTTGTATTTTATCATCTTTAATTATTTTCTTATTTCTTTTGCATTCACTACACATTTCTCACACAATATGCACAAAAGTCTCAAATAACCCGATAATAGTCATTGCTCTGCTACCTGTGTTTCACTCAAACCTGGTGATAGAGTATTTGATTAATGTCACTCATAGCACGTACTTATCCATGTCGCATGGACCCTCGAGTGGGGAGATGTAACAGAGGTATATCGCTGTGGGAGCCAAAGCTTATTACCCAAGACTCAGCTCATGTAATGACCTAGTAATTTCCCTCAGGATTTTTCCCAAGTGCATGTGCTTTATGCCATTTAGTAATCCTTGAAATAAAGCCCAAGCCCATTATAAATGGACTATGTTTAGATGGGCCTTTAATGCCTACTATGGTCCATTAAAGTGGACTTTGGATTTATTCAAGGGAATTGCTACTTGTTTATGTCGCCTTGAGAGTTGTTTTACATACGTTGGTTTTGTTAACCCCCGTTGATAATTAAAACCCAAACCAAAAATCCTAGGACAAGAAACTCACCATTTGAGTACGTGTGTGGGAGAAATAAGGGTGGAGATATCGTTTGTAAGCTTTGTGTTTGTTTCCTCTTTGAAAATAGAGAGTGTATTTTATTTTCTTTGAATAATAAAATAAATCTACATTCCATGCATACACGTCATGCATAATTCTAACCTGTGATAGTTGCAGATATAGATCCACGTCGATCTCCTGCTTGGACATGATCCGACACCGGTCGTCTGGTTAGAATTTCTAAAGAAACAGTAATGGCAGGTTTTGATCCTGATGCCTTCAAAAAACAGTTGAAAGTAGAAATAGTCGAACAAGCTCGAACAATTATGCGGGAAATAATGGCGAAAATGATGGGACCAGCTAGACAAAAACAACTGGTACATCAACCACCATCATTTGACCTTGATGCTGAGAACTTTACGAGGCAACACATAAAGGATGATCAGGAAACTTTGCTGGCAAAATCTGTAGTCCGGCAGAATGTGGACATTTTTTGAGATTGTAGAAAAGACTGATTGGGCCAAAAATATGACTAAGGGCACGACTCAAGTCCAAATGATGATGAAGGAGAATGAAATTGATGCTCCAATGGACTACACTGACCTCGACTTAGATGAGGATGATGATCCCCTTCCCCATATCAAAATTCAAGTTCCCTGATATGAAGAAGTATACCGAAACTGATGATCTGCACCTGCACTTGAAACAGTATGTGACCTATATGAAGGCAACCGAATTGACCAAGACTCAGATTATTAAGCAATTTCCCATGTCATTGGAAGGTGCTCCAAATCCGCTAGTACTATGCCTTAGAATCACATGTGCAAAATGACTAGAAGGAACTGTGTACTGCATTTGTGAAATAATATGGTTTGAATGCTTAGATAGAGGTGTCTCTAAGGGACTTGCAGAACACTGGATAGAAATTTAATGAGTCATTCGCTGACTACTTGACCAGATGGAGGGGGTAGTTAGCACAGATGAGGCATAGGCCTGTTGAATTTGATCAGTTGATGATAGCAATGGAAGGTTGTGTCCCGCTACTTTTCAAGAAGTTGAGGGACCTTGGTATTCAGAATTTTAAGGAATTATACAGGTTCGAGGTTCAGAAATAGTCTGATTTGGAGCAAGAAAATAAATTCTTCAGTGGGAGGTCTGTGAGCAAAGAAGCGAGTGGATCAAGTAGTAGTGTGCATATCAATGCCGTCAGGCAACCCCGAAGATTCTCCAACCTGGGTAGGCCTTTTCGAAGGTTTTAGAGAAACTAATAGAGAAGAATCTTTTACAACCCTTACCCTCGAGACAACCTTTACCAAATGCCAACCCGAAACTCTACTACAAGTTTCATCAAGCCATTAAACATGACACTAATAATTGTGCCCGGCTAAAATTTGAGATCCAAGATTTGATTGATTCAGGCAAAATCACTTATCCAGAATCCAGAAAATCAAATACCCAAAATAACCCTTTACCCAACTATAGAAAATGTTCCACCACCAAATGCACCTATTCTCATGATTAACACTGGTTTAACAGAAGAGCAAGTCTTAAACTCTTTTGTTGATACCACACCTGGCTCACCAAAACCTGTCTTTGAACCACAAAAGCCCACAACCTATTGAGCTGTCTGTTAGTGTATTTGATAGTTGGAGTTCTAATGAGGAAAGAGGATAGATTGATATATGGGACAATGATGAAGAAAGAGAGACCCAGTCAGTTAATAGGGTTGTTAAAAAGGAGAAAGGGAAGGATAAAACCAAACCAGCATCTGAGACTGAAACTGCAACCAAGAATGAGGAGACAGAAAAAGAAGAGCCAAAGAAGGCATAAAAGTCTGTAACTAGTGTTTGGGAATTTCTTATGAATTCCAAAACTCATCGGGAGGCACTAGTCTAGGCTTTGGACCAGAAAAGATTCCTAGAACTTATACTCCTGGGCAGATAGTGAATTGTCTTATGGAGAGACCTGAAGGAGCTATTATGTTCACTGATGACGACCTACCACTGGAAGGAAGGGACCATTCCAAAGCTCCGTTTATCAAGGCTAAGGTAAAAGGCAAGCTAACCTGTTGTGTAATGGTGGATAATGGCTCTACTATAAATGTATGCCCTCTCAAGATGCTGCCTAAGATTGGACTCACTATGGCTGACCTTAAGCCATCTAATATGATTATCAAGGCATATAATGATACAAAGCGACCTATTGAGGGGACTTTTTGAGATTTGGTAAAGACTGGACCTATTGAAACCTGGGTGGATCTGCATGTGATTGATATTCTGGTAACTTTTGCTATTCTGCTGGGAAGACCTTGGTTTCATCCTTTTGGAGGTGTGTCATCTACTGTACACTAAAAGATTAAGTTTGCACATGAAGGGAGGTGGTTACTATTTCAGCAGAAACTAAAGCTGCTATCGCTGCTTTAAAATTGACTCCCAAGGAAATTCCTATCAGTCCAAGCTTTGAGGTCTGCATGCTTTATGAGGATGAATTAAACGAGAAAATCATGAGTATGATGCGCAGCATGAACTTTATGCCTGGCATGGAAAGAATCAACAGGGTCCATCGAAATTCATTGAGCAGAAAATACCAATCCTGAAGTACGGAGTGGGGTATGAAGAATCTGAGAGCTAGAATGCTGGAGCTAAAAAATGGACACTGTGGTAGAAATTTGTGGAAGAAGGCACTGGGTATCCATACAAGGGAACTCCTGAAACTTTAATGCTAACTGGAAAATTGGTCCCCGGATTTGAGATTTTTTGTTGAATATATGAATGGGGTCAAGGAAGCTACAGTTAAGGAGGCAATAGTGGAGGAACTGGTACTAGCTCCAGAATCATAGGAGGACATTGCTGTTACGTAGCTGAAGGATGCTGCTAGTCAGGAAGAGGAGTTAAATTTTGAGACCTAGGTCCTGAACTCTGTCATGGACGTCTTTTATGATGACCTTGATGTTTCTTTTGCAAACTTGTTTAAAACTGATGATGTTTTCTTCTCTAAAGTTGATGCAATGAAATTTGACTTTGCTTATTCATGTGATGTGTTTCCTAATGGTTATTCTGTTTATAATAATCATTTCATGTATATGTTTGACATTAATTCTGTGTAAACTGAATCTTTTAATCTAAGCACAAATGATAACCTTAAAAATATACTGATTGCTTCTGATTTAACTCCTGATGAGAGAGAAAAAATGAAAGAAACTTTAAAAATAAGATAGAAAGTATTTTCTTGGGGCTATGAGGATATGCCTGGGATCGACAGGGAAATTGCAGAACACATAATCCCTATATATTCTCATGTTACACCAATAAAGCAGAAGAAGGGGAGATTGAGGCCAGAATGGGCTCTCTTGGTCAAAGAGGAGGTTGAGAAGCAGCTAAAAGTAAAATTCCTGGAGGTAGTAGAAGATACCCAATGGTTGCCCAATATAGTTCCGGTTCCTAAGAAGGAGAGTCAGGATGTGTGTGGACTGTACAGGGATTTAAATAAAGCTTACCCGAAAGACGACTTTCCTTTACCACATATTGACATACTAGTCGATAGTGTAGCTTCCAGCGCAATGTATTCCTTTATAGACGGCTTCTCGAGGTATAACCAGATCATGATGGCAGTAATCGATAAACTAAAGAAATCCTTCACCACTGAATGGGGTATCTATTGTTATTTAGTCATGCCATTTAGGTTGAAGAATGCGGGAGCTACTTATCAGAGAATGATACCACTTTGCTACGTGACATAATCCACAAAAAAATAGAGGTATACATGGATGACATGATGGTAAAGTCTTCAACCAGGGAAGAGCACTTTGAAGCTTTAAACAAGTTACTAGCAAGAGCCGAAAAGTATAACCTCAGGTTAAATCCGAAGAAGTATGTTTTTAGGGTAACTTCTAGGAAGCTGATAGGACATATCGTTAGCCAGAAGGGAATATAGGTGGATCTAGATAAGGTTAAAGCAATACGAGAGATGCCTGCACTGAAAAATGAGAAAGAAGTTAGAGTTCATTGGGCTGTTGCAGTACATCAGTAGGTTCATAGTTAAGCTGACCACTATTTATGAGCCAATCTTTAAACTCTTGAGAAAGAATCAACCCATTACTTGGGATGATAAATGTCAGCAAGCTTTTGAAACTATTAAGGGTTATTTGATGAATCCTCCAGTATTACAACCACCAAGGCCAGGTAAACTTTTGATCCTTTATCTAGCAATTGAGAAAGAAGCAATAGGTGCAATGTTAGCCTAAGAAGATGAAGGAAAAGTTGAGCATGCGGTATATTACCTAAGTAAGAAACTCTTACCTTACGAGTCTAACTACAGTTTGGTGAAGAAGACATGTCTGGCTGTGATTTGGGTGACAAAGAAGCTCAGATACTATTTTCAATCTTACAGAGTTCAGGCGATTTCTAAATACGACCCCCTTAGATACCTTCAACAAGCTCCATTACTTATAGGAAAATTAGCCAGATGGTTGGTCTTGCTCATCGAGTTCGATATAGATTACGTGGCAAAGAAAGTAGTGAAAGGGAGAGCAGTAGCAGACCTCTTGGCTCAGAGTCCGATAGATGATGAGTATGAATGGGAACTGGAATTTCCAGATAAGCATTTGGGGGCAATAAAGATCCCAGGATGGACGATGTATTTTGATGGGGCGGTCAATAATAAAAGAGTAGGCATCAATGTAATTTTGATCACACTTGAAGAAGAGATGATCCCGATGGCAAAAATGTTGGAATTTAAAGTAATCAATAATCAAGCTGAATGTGAAGCCTGTATTTTTAGGTTGGAAGCACTTCGGAATGTGGGGGCAGAAGAGGTCACGGTATATGGAGACTTTATGTTGGTAATAAAATAACTCTCCAACAAATAAAAAGTAAGAGAAAATAAGCTAAGATTGTACTAGGATCACTCAGCTACTGTTTTGTTATCTTTTACTCAATGCAGGTTTGTACATTTTCCACGAGACGAGAATCAGATGGCAAATACTCTAGCTACTCTAACCTTGATGTGAGAAAGTGGAAGGCAGGCGAAAATCAAACCCCTCGTTCTTGTAAAATCTTGCAACCCCTTGTTATGAAGAAATAAGAGTGATGCCAATCGACCCTGCAGAAAAGCCCTGGTTTTATTATTTACGGTGATATTCAGAAATGGGACAATTTCTTGAAGATGCCGATAAGAGGGAAAGAATGTCTCTGAGGATGTTATCCAGACAGTTCATCAGCCATAATGGGATGTTATACAAAAGAATACTGACTAGAGTGCATTTAAAGTGCGTCGATAAGAATGAGGCTTGAAATATCATGGAAGCAATCCACGAAGGGGTGTGTGGACCGTATATGAACAGGATAGTTCTGGCTAAGAAAATAACTCATCAAGGGTATTTCTGGTTGACTATGGAAGCTGATTGCGTGAAGTTTGTAAAGAAATGCCACAATTGTCAGGTATATAGAGATGTGAGCCATCTGCCGTCTATGGAACTTCAAGGATTGAATTCTCCATGGCCATTTGTAGTCTGGGGAATTGATATCATCGGAGAAATAAGGCCGAAGGCATCTAACAGTCATCGTTATATTGTGGTAGCAATTGATTATTTCTCTAAGTGGGTTGAAGCAGAGTCATTCATGACTCTTGGGCGAAACAGATGGCGAGGTTTATAGAAAAGAGCATAATCTACAGATATAGGTTGCCTCACCATGTTATAACTGATAATGGTGTTCAATTTAGAGCAAAAATAGCTACTTTGTTGAAGGAATATAAAATTAAGCATCATAAATGACCACAGGCAAATGGATCAATAGAGGTAGCAAATAAGAACGTGAAGAGGATTCTAGCCAAACTACTGGAGAATTATAAGGATTGGGCAAGCTATCTATAAATTGCATTGTGGGGATATAGGACCACTGCTAGAACATCGACGCGAGCTACTCCATATTCATTGGTGTATGGGGGTGAAGCTATATTACCAGTAGAGGTCGAGATTCAATCATTGAGGGTTCTCTTGGAATCCAAAATCCCTGAATATCAGTGGGTAGAGAGACAATTGGCAAAACTGTTAGATTAGAAGAGAGTGAAAGTCATGTACCACTCCCAGCTATATATAAAAAGGATAGCACTGGCTTATAATAAGAAGATTAAGCTAAGAAAAATCAAAGAGGGTGACTTGGTGTTAAAGCTTACTAGGCTAATCATGACTGATTCACAAGGAAAGTTCAAGCCAAACTGGGAGGGTCCATATCTAATGAAGAAGCTATTTTCTAAGGGCACTGCTATTATTTCTGATTTAGGAGGAAACGAGTTCAGAGAGCCCATCAACCTGGATAAGCTCAAGAAGTACTTTCTGTGAAGTCTCGCTAGGGAGAAAACCTTAAAAGAGGTTGTCTAGGCAAAAGTTAAGAGATGAAAAAATGGAAAAAATAAAAAGGTCCTGCTAGATTGAAAACCTTGAAAGAGGCGGTCCATGCAAAAATTAAGGACATGTAAAAAGAGAGGGAGAGGAAAAATGGTTAGTTGGAAAAATTGCAAGGGCAAGCCAATTAACTACAGGAGATATGTTAGAAGCAAAATATATAGTCACTCTGTGTCTAAGTTAAATGGAATGGATTGCCTTAGTTATTGTTGAACATTCATTAAATGCTTATTATAAACTATTTAACCGAAAGGGAAATTCCATCCAACAAAAAAGGGAAAACGAAGATTAAACTTCATAAACTAATTTTTCCTTCTTTTCTTTTATTGAACACCTTGAGCACTTGATGTCTGCAATTCTCTTGCCTTTTTTTTTTCATAAACTCTTCCTTCTTTATTTGCTGTAACTGAATCCATGCTTTGTACTGATCATCAGTGGACTGATCTCCATCGTAATCAATGTGCATTTGAATGATTCTACGAGGCCAGGTTATAACCAAATTGTCCAAAAAGTTCTAAGAGAGGGGCCCTGGCTCAAACTCATGCACCGGCCCCATAATCAACTATTTATGTCCATATTGTCGGCAAAGGCGAGCAGGATTGTAGAAGGTGGCAAAATGAAGACCGACTATAGGGACACAATAGGGGTAGGACTGAGTGGTCACGTGGTGTAATCCCCACCACAGGAACATCCATCAGATCATAGTATCAGGAAATGTGGACAACCAGCTCTGAACATCTTCTGGTATGGGATGGAGTCTTCTAGTACAACAATGCTTTGCTTTGTAATGTGCAATGTCTTTGGGAGGCTCAAGTAATCTCAATTTTTCATGAACCATGCCTGAAAATGGTAAATGAGAAAAATGACAGAAAAACAGAAAATAAAGAAAAGATAAGAGAAAGCTGACCTCCAAAAGTAATGGCGGGAAAGTTGTCTAGTCCAATGATAGTTTTTGCTAGAATGGCGGGAAAAGGATTGAGTCATGTTTCCATTTGATCCAAGATGTAGAGAACTTTTGAATCGCAATTGCCGGAATGGGAAATAAGCAAGAACTGTGCATATAGAGAAAGAGCGATCATTTGAGGCCGGTAGACCTCCTTGCTATTCACAACTACAGCAGGCTTAAGGAAAGATCCTATCAGAACTTCAGTACCGAAGATATGGCGAAGGGAAGACTGAAGGGAAATATTGAATAGCCTGGCCATCTGATATTGAATGGAGTGTAAATTCGAAGTTCCAACATGAGGAATTGCAATCTGACAAGCAGAATCCATTTGATAGCCTAAGATACCTTTGAATTCCTCTGGCAGGGGGCATGTTTCTAGTGTGTTGAATCGGAAGACATGCTTTTGGGGATCCCAGAATTGAGTCACAACATGGAGAAAAGGGAAATTGATCTTCCTAGCATGCAAAGATATGAAAACTGACAAGTGAAAGGGTTCTAGTTTTGCCCATGTTTCACCATCTAAGCTCTTCAAGACTGGTTGTAGTTGTTTGAGACTATTTTCTGTCATTTTCTTGAGGTTTGGTTGTGTTGGAAATGGAAAATTGAGTTTTTAAGGGAAAAGGGGTGGAATGGCTATTTGAGTATTTATGAAGAAAATTAGGGATTTAAAGAGGAAAGCTGCAAGTGAGTGCTGAGGCAATCGTCTCATCGATCAAGCGACGTCTCTGCATAAAGGTGCGATTCGATATCGCCTCTTAACAAAGAGGTGACGCTTTTACAATGAGGCGGCGCGTCTCCAACAGATGAGGCGTGATATTTTTACTGTATTGTTCAAATTAATTGCTTTGTAAATGCAAAATTCAGCTGTCAGAAAAAGAATTTCTATGATTAAAGATGCTTGATTGGTTTAAAGTTCAGTTGTCGAAAAAGGAATTTAAATGATCTTGATTGGTTAAAACCATTGATTGAAATAAATTCCTAAATAGTCAGAACAAGATAAAGTATGAATATCCTAAATGTGAGACAGCCGAAATAGTAAATCAACAGTATCAGGCTGGGAAAGATAATCCTAGTCTAAGAGGCATCTGAAACAGTGTCCTCTGCATCATCTCCCTCCTCGTCATCTCCACTACCCTCTCCAACATCATCAACATGCTCCCCCTCTCCGTCATCGTCCTCATTACCCTCCTCATCGTCATCAACTTGAAGAGCAGCAACCTGACGCTCGAGTGCGGTAATCCTGGTCTGAATGATGTTATCCCGATCCTATCCAAGCACAATAAGAGGTAAGAAATCATGAAAGCATGCATACATATAGATGTGGGGAATGGTATTACCTTCCATTGCTGTGTCACATGCATCAGGTAGTCCCGCTGAGCCTCAATCAATCGGTACATGTACTCACCCTGATCTCGAGGTATCTGCATAATTGGAGAATTGTTAATACTAATCTCTTAATATGTTGATGTAGTAAATAGAAAAAAGAAGGGGACTTACGTGTGTAGCAGTCTCTGGGATGAATGTTGGCTCTAAGCTCTCATCCAGTGTCAGGAACTGACGGGATAGCTCGCCAGAGGGTAGCCAACACCGAGTCAGCAAATCAGGGGTGGCAGCAAGCCGACCAGCCACCATCCGCGAGCCAGAACTGGAAGGACCCCTGGGGGGCGGTGCTCCGACTAAGGTACCCCCACCACTCTGCACAATGCGGGGGCGCTGAGGAGGTCCCTCCTGTGCGGAAGGCCTAGCCCGAAACACTGGTCCTCTAGCTGGTGTCTGGAAATGGAAGATCAAGTAAAAAAAAATGACTCTGCACAATGCGGGGGCGTTGAGGAGGTCCCTCCTGTGCGGAAGGCCTAGCCCGAAACACTGGTCCTCTAGCTGGTGTCTGGAAATGGAAGATCAAGGAAATAATGATATCATATGCTTACCTGAGAGCTGGATGCAGATAGAGGTACCCTCTGTAGAAGATGAGCACGAACAAAGTCCAGATATCGGCTCTTAGATCTCTCAGAATAGTCTTCAACATCATCTCCTGCGACGGCTCGGTCAAGCTCTTCTCCCTCTAACAAATGTGTCCAAAAAATGGCACGAGGAGGAGGATTAGGTACTCGTCTCGCCCGAGCACCACGGCGCCAGAAAAGGATCCTCTCACCGAGATACCAAACCCTGCAGTCAGGTCCTCGGAGTAGGACTCTCCTCAAAGATAACGGTATTGAGCGAACCATGGCTGGTGACCATCCGGCCTGGGGACCCCATAAGTCCGAGCATAGCTGTAAACACAATACAAGTAACTATATGAATATTGTTTATATGTTATTAACTATGGTTTTTGTATTTTGTAGATACCTCATCATAAGTCAAGGTGTTCAGCCTCTCACGATGAATATGCACCCAAACCAAAGGCTTCTTCCAAGAGCGGCTGGGACCCCACCTCGCCACAGCTGGGAAACGAACGTCGCTAACACGGGATATCCCACTGATCAGCTCTAGCTCCAATGCCCAGACCTGTAAAAGAGAATTGTTAACAGATAACAACGATAGCTTTCAAGTTAAGTCAAAAGAAAAGAAAATACCATAACAGCATGCCAGAAACCGCAGAATCGTCTGGCTCCACGTGCCACGTCATCCATGCTCTTATACAAGTATGCTAGAGCACAACTACCCCAATCGTACGTAGCCACTAGATCTAGATCTCTCAAAGGCATCAGGAAAATCAAGTCTATGGAACTAGCAGTGTCGGCAAAGAGGGTAGTGCCTAGTAAGTAAACCAGGAATGCCCGTACCACCTGGTCGATCTCACGAGGTGTGGTGGCAGCCTCAACTCTAGCACCAGTATAATGACTCCGAATGGAATCAAGCTTCACAGTATGTGTCCCCTTCATGTCTGGAATCATACCTAGGAGACGCTCGATGAAAGCAACGCGGTCCGGGGTCATACGATGAAGGCTCGCATCAAAGGGAACAGCGTCTCCTGCACATGCAATACCTGTAACGGCAGCAAAAGAGACCGGATCCAATGTGAACTCACCAAAGGGGAGATGGAATGTATGAGTGGTGTCGAACCATCTCTCCATCAGAGCATGAAGAGGCTGGTAGTCCGTCCGCCCCTGCTGTGCTGGAAGTGCAAGGATGAAGTCTGAAAATCCGGTGTCTCGGACACGAGCTTTAATCATATCTGGGAGCCCATCATACCAAGCTCGTGCACCGCTGAAATTCCCAGCACCCTTGAAAGTGTGGGAATCGAGCTACATAATGAACAAAATAAAAAAGGAAGTTGAATAATCATTTCGCATGAATTAAATATGGAAATTAAGCAGCACACTATATGAAGAGGCGATCGCCCCATCGAAGAGACAATGTCTCTTTGTGTCGAGGTGACGCATCTTTAGCGTCGCGTCTGAGCATCGCCACAAGTCGAAGAGGCGACAACCTCTTTGAAGAAGCGATTGTCTCCTCGAAGAGACAATCGCCTCATCGAAGAGGCGACGCCTCTTCGCGGTGAAGAACGCGAATCAATTTCAATTTCTTCTGTATTTTTCAATTTAATCAAGTTCCTTCCTAATTTCAATGATAAATACACATCTACTAATAATAACCCGATGTTATTTGCAAGAAAAATCAATCAATTTGGGTACTAACCTCTCCGGAGGCCAATCCGCAAAGATGAGAAGACAAATCCGCTGTGAGTGGGATATCATCCCCCATGGAGAACCCAAGAGTGCGTAGTGGGTGTACGGGAGGTGGTACAGGGTCCCACTCCGATAAATGTTCTATCATCTCTTTCTCTTGCTGCACTAGTTGCTCTGCTTGGCTAATTTCAGGTTGTTCACGCTTAAGTTGTGAAGCCTTGACAAGAAGGCTAGGTTTGACTTCAACAAGTTTTGACTTCTCCAATTCATCTTCTAGAGTTGAGGCCTTTCCCTTTCTCTGAAGAATCTTTTGTGCCTCCAAAGCCCGACGTTTTGCCACTGGGACATACTCCACATAATCATCCTCCTCCTTCATGATTTAAGTTCCCCTACCTACAAAAAATTTGTAAGAACATAATATTGGTAAAACAAATAAAATCAAAGGTTTACAATGCAAATCCAAACCTTTACTATTGTAAATGAACTGCGATTTTATCTTATTATTATTATTTTTTTGAAATTCCCCTCAACCCAATTGGATGAAATATGTAAAAATCACTTTGCTGAACCAAGAACATATGGTGAAATCAAAACCCATTTAGGAAACACTCCCACAACATTTAACTTCTTTTGGGGCTAAAGTAGCAATATGCCCCCTAAACTTGAACGCGATGGTCAATTAACCCAGATTTTAACTTTTTGGCCAATTATCCCACCAACTTGGTAAATTTGGCCAATTAGCCCATATTAGCTTTTTAGAAAAATTCAACTCAGTTCAAAACAATTTTTTTTAACTAATTCACTCCAAAATTTTCATTTATTGACTAATAAGGTCCAATTTATCAATATTAAAAAATAAAAGACATGAATTAGTAAAAATTAAAATTAAATTTTATTTTTTAGGAATTAATATTCAATTTAAAAATAAACTAAAATTAAAAAATTAAAATACAGAAAAATATAAATAATTTTTAAATTTTTTGCATAGATTTAAATAAAAATGATCAATTATTTTTTAAAATTAAAAACTAAAAAAAATAAGTTGCTTCTATTTATCTTTTTAATTATGATCAAATAATGCTTGTGTATATAATCAAATAATTATGAATGTGGTTTTAAAAATTATTATATTTAATTTTTAATTTTAATATTTAAATATATAAATATTAAGAAATGTAAAAAAGTATGAGTAAAAACAAAAGATTGAGAATATAAAATATTTTAATTGTAAATAAATCATAAAATATTATTTTAAATTATTTTAATTTTTAATTTTTTAATTAATTTAATTGAAATTGTATATTCACATTAAAGAAATAGAGAAAAATTTTAGAACTTTTTTAATTTTTTACTAAATATAAAATTTTAAAGTATCAATAATTTTCAAAATTCAAAAATAAAAAATTAAATTGCATTATCTATTCAACGTTTTAATTTTTTTAAAAGTCAAATTAAAATTATCAATTATTTTTAATTTTAATTTTTTATTCATGAATATTAATAGATATAAAAAATATATGAGTAAGATTAACAGACAGAGAGCATTAAATTTTGAATATACATAAAGAAATATAGAAAAACAAAAAATTCTTACTTAAAATTTTCTAAAATTTTATTATTAAAATTGAATCTAATGACTAATTTATAAAATATTTTGAGTGAAATAGATAAAAAAAAATAATGATATAAATTACCCACATGAAAAAGTGTGGGAGATATGTTTTTGATAGAATACTAAAATTAAATTTACTGAAAATTTAATTTCTTTGAGGTGAATATATGATTTAAATTTAAATAAATTAAAATAATAAAGCTTAAAAATTTCTATATTTTTACTATATTTTTGATGCTGTCAATCTTTTTTTACTATATTTTCATGAATATTATTATATTTTTATGCTATCAATCTTTTATTTTTACTCATATTTTTAATATCTGTATGCATAAAATGAAAAAATTAAAAACGAAAATTAAATTTAATAATTTTTTAAAACTAAATATATAATTATTTAACTATATATAAGCACTATTTGATCAAAATAAAAAAGTTAAATAGATGCAATTTAATTTTTTATTTTTTATTTTTTAAAAAATAATTGATCATTTTAATTTAAATCAATGTAAAAATTTGGGAAAAGGTCCAATTTGCACCCTGGGTTTGTGCCCTAAGAGCAAATTGGACCCTCTGTAATTTTTTGTCTCAATGTGGAACTCAACGTTTGAAAATTGGAACATATTAGAACTTTACTGATTACAATCAAATCATATAACTTTTTTTTAGTACAATTAAGTCCTATAAACTAATAGAAAATTAATTCTAACGGATACTAAGAAATTAAATTGATAATTTTTTTTAGAAATATATATAGAACCTAATTATTAAATTTTAAAAGTTTTTCAACCTAT